>JBCNJP010011990.1:0-14563 GCA_039602395.1 Deinandra increscens subsp. villosa
GATAGTTTTTCATTGGGTAAGAGCTGACTGAGTTAGAGCTGATTGAGTAAAATGTTGATTGAGTAAGAGCCCTGTCTAAAATTTGATTGTTTGATAATTGTTGACTGAGTAAGAGCTGACTGAAAAATATATATAACTATTTTTATATAAAATAAAATAAAAAATTTTGAAGAAAAAACCAATACAATCAAATAATACATAAAATATGTACTGCTTAAAATAATTGTGATTAAAAGATATCATACGTATAGTATTAAAATAGAAAAATGGTGAAAATGTTGGAATATATTAAAAGTAAAGTTCGGAAAAAATATAAAAAAAAGTAAAATTAACCCATCGTCCTTTTTCCTTTCTCTTTCCTCTTTAAACACTTTTATCTCTTTTCTTTTAGAACGTTGCCGCCAATAAACCTGATTTCCGAGAACTTGATTTGCGTTCGGTTTCGTGTTTGAGCGGCGGAGGACCAACTGAGCAGTGGAGGAGGATTGGAGCACCGCTGTGTGTTTGGCGGAGGAGGCTACTGTGCGTTTTAGGGTTAAGGACGGCTGAAGAAATGAAATCTGGGACTCGGTCAGTGCTTCAAAAATGAAGGATTCGGTCAGAGATCTATGACTCGGTCAGAGCTTGGTTTCGACTATATCAAACGAGCGGACCACTTACCGGGTCAGTGGTCAGCTCTTACTGAACTCGGTAAGAGGTTATCAAACAACCCCTTAGTAAAAAATCAAGGGGAAGTTTGTATAAAATACCCAACTTTAAAAAAAAAACGATTTAAGATAGTCTGATCCATTGCCTTCTCAAAATGATGATGTGGCAGCTGATGTTTCAGTATACATGACACTCTCCTAAATACTTTTTGATGAATGCCTACAAGATTATATAATATCGCAAGCCTGGAATAAAAAAGAGAAGCAATGTCCTTCTACAACTAATATCAACAAATAGTTCCTCCATGAAGAACATGGAACAAACTAATTAAGAATGTACCTGACCAGTCAAGTTTGCTGCACAATCGGCTCCCTAATGTGGATGCATTGAGAACTCAATAATACGCGTAACCAAGCCCCTTGTGATAGGTCTTTCCATGTCTCGAAAGGATCAAGTAAATACAAAACGTAAATGATAAATTCTTATTAGAACATATATCAACATGCATAGTCAAACCAATGAACCAAAACATGTGATTCTATACCTTGATTATTCAGATTGATAGTTTGACACAATAATTATACAAGTTATAGGAAATTATGGTGGCCACAATTCACAAACAGGCTGACAGTGAAGATATGTACGGAGGGACTTGCGTAGGCTTTAACAAACAAAACTTTTTTAAGTTGTAAAAGTCAAACAAGACTTACTTATTGTTTTCAGTATAATGAGCCCTAAATGATGAGAATTGCGCCTCCAGTTGATTCAAACTTGTGTTCAAATTTTTAAATTTATAAAGAAATTAACTTTGTTATTTGCCTCTACACCCCATCCCCTCTCCTAATGAATTAAATCTGTTGTTGTCCCCCATCCCCTCTCCTAATAAAACTTACCATTTGTCTTATAACCAATGATTTGTTATGAACCGTTCTTTTCTTAAACACCTTTATACACCACTATCTCCCCAATTCAACCAAGTGGGTTCAATGTTAAAGGTGTCTCCTGTAGGATTTCCTCAAACCTCCTGCACCTTTTGATGAAACCTATCATACCCATAAGTGTTTTTATTTATGCCCTATTTTACTTAGGAAATCAAATGGCTAATGAGATTTTTGGGTTAGAATTGCATACCCGCCTAAATGATGAACTCAAAGCTTGACAAACTCTCTGTCGTTGATCACTAACCTTCTGATTTGTAGAGAAACCCAGAATAATTATGATTCATGTTACTTCTACCTCACAAATGCTTCAATTACACATATAACTTCGATGATCATCTTTGGAGATTACATTTTGATCACTAATGCTACCTGCAATTGAAGTGCCAATGTGATCTGGGAAATTAAAGAAATGAATCTTGATAACAAATTTTGATTTCCAGGACCGTGTTCAGCATCCTTCATTTGGAACCTGTCTGCAAGTTTATATGAAACAAACATATTTAAAAGATAAGTGATATAGTAAACAATCACTAATAAATCCAAACAAGCTAATAATGATATGAACACTTCCTAAGAAATGAATGTGAAAAGGTAGTAAAAGAATCGATGTGATATAGTAAACAATCACTAATAAATCCAAACAAGAGCATGAAGAGAGATAATTTCTTTGATATGAACCAATTAACAAAGCGCTGAAAACACACACACAAAAAAAAATCATATCAATATTCAAATTTGTCAAATTATATAAACAAAAATTTGGGCAAACAAACGCTCAATGCTAAAGCTAGCGCTAATTCAAACTCAATAATTTTAAGAACAAAATGTCAGTAAAGAAAACAAAAACTTCACTAAATATTGGAGGGGTGCGCCAGCCAAGGCAGTAGTGCAACACCAAAGCGACACTTAAAGGCCCCAATAGCAAGCTATTGTGATGGGCCTTTCCCCAGAAAAAATAAGATTAATATCGAGTGGGCCAATAGCCCACATATCAGATATTAAACTGATAAGAACAGATACTACACTTGATCTTAGCCAAAAGGCCGAGAAAGGTATGATTGTTAACTTCATGGGCCGCTGCTTATATTGGCAGTCCTCTGTCTATGTGTTTTTCACTCAGCCAATGTGGGATCGTACTAGACAATTTTCCCTTTTGTTTTCATCTCTTTAGAATTAATACCATAAATCAATGCCTAACAAATAACAATACTAGCCTTTTCGGATCACAAAGCATACCTGACTTCAATTTGTAAGTGTATAACTAGCGAACAACCTATCACAATCTACTTCAAAAGTTGCAGATACATAAACTTCAGCATAAAATAGAAAGAAACAAAAGATTTTTGTCACAACATAAACTTCAGCATACAAAACAAAGAAACAAAAGATACTTAAAGAGTAACAAACCTGTGGGAGAGCTTACATTGAGATAAAGTAATCCAATTGTCCCACCAAGGAGACCGATACTATCCAAAAGTAAAATAGTGACATGATTAATCTACAATAAAAACTCGATTAAACATAGAACATTACCGAGCGTATTCATTTCTCAATGACTAACTTTGCCAAGTTCGTGTCTAGTAAACATGTTCACCGAGAAGTAGCATGCCTTTAAAGTTTCTAACATAAGTATGAACTTCAAAAACATATTAGATCTCCTTCAGTCACATAAAACATACCTTAACTAAGAAGTGAGTGACATAAACAAAAATAAAAATAGAAATACCTGAGGTGTGTAGCAGATACTAACTCACCATAACTAAGAAGTGTATGTCCAGGAAGTAGCCTGAAATATACAAGTCAGATTAACTGCATATGCTAATAAGGTAACTCGCCATTGCTAATGGTGTAGTATTTGACTTTATAGGATTGAAGTTTATTAGTGATTAGAAATATTAACTCATCAGGCATGGATATATTCTAAAAACTCTAAATCTTTCAAGTTCTTCCAGCTGCATTTTATTATGACGAAAAGTTCAGTCAGGAGAATGGAAAACACACATATAGAAGGTAAAAAAAAAAAGTGGTTAAGGAAGCCGATAATAATGTTCTTCACCTCATCACAAAAACCATCCTTCACTGTTGTCTCATAACCTTTGCCTTTACTTTTGTTTACATCAATTACCTACACAATTAGCAATAAATCAGGAACAAATTGCCAAGGTCAACTGGGAATCATTTATCGATATTATCTAATATTACACTGGTACTTATAGGAGGAGGTAACTATATAGTTTTGTTTCACTGCAACTGAATCTAACTCATCCTACTTGTCACCTTCCTATTTGCTAAGGTTATTTTTGTGATAGCTAAAATCAAAATTTATTTAAAAAAAAAAATTAGCCAAGCCGGTTATTTTGGTTTCTTTCTTTTTAAAAAAGATTTTATAATACAGTTAGTCAATTTGAAACTCGCCTAACAGATTGACAAAGTCATTCTAACATATATAATTGATACGTTAGACTTTCTTCTAAATTAAGCAAAATACAAATTTACTAATAATCATGTTAATTTGACAGCAGATGATGACAGTACCTGGTGGAGGTGCACCTGCACCTGGAGCTAGAGCTGGAGCGCTGGATTCATAGGGAGCTGGAGCCCAGAGCTGTATCAACAATCGAAACCCAAGATGATCAATTTGACTTTAATATAAATAATCATCAATTTTCACATTCAAATGCTAATAATAAGCGTTATAGGTCCAAAGTTCAAATCTCGACATTAAGCGTTTTATTGTAACATATACTGGGTAGTTTAGGAATTAGGCAATGTTTTAAAAACCGGTTTTTTAGTTGAACCGGAAAACCTTTCGGGACTGGTTCGACCGGTCGGACCGGTTAGACCGGCTGGTTGAACCGGTTAGGGGATTTATATATATTTTTTTATAAAAATGCTAATAAACTTGTACACCCCAACAAAAGTAGTTAAAATACAATTATAATCCACTCAAAAATAATATCAAATATGTATTTTATAAGAAAATATAAGTTTTAACCGCTAAAAAATAATAAAAAATAAAAAAAAAGTTAAAAAAAATAAAAAAAATCAGAAAACCGGTTGAACCGGACAGGACCAGAAAACCGGCCGGTTTAAAAGCGGGTCGAGTTAGACCCAAAAAACCGCTCATTAAAGAACCGGAAAAGGAGCCGGTGCCCGGTTGAAACCGGTTGCTTTAAAACATTGGAATTAGGACTGGTGTAATTTTCCGTTAAAAAAAGTGCTAATAATACGATCCAACAGAAGGAATCAAAAGCGGATTTAGGAAAACGAATCATTGCAACTCCCATTGTGGTGTAGTGGTCAGAAGCCTATGTTCTCTACTTGAGACACAGGTTCGATTCTTACGGGCAACACTTTGGGAGGGCATTGGCGATGAGGGGAGACTTGGGGCTGTAAGGTCACAAGTTCGATCCCCTGAGTTCCCAGGTTTTACGACCCGGCCGCTCGCGGAGGTGGTTTTTTTTCTGGAATGAGCTCAACTTGTGTGGATAGTCCCCGGGTTTCCGGGGCATTCGTTGGCCGTTCAAAAAAGGAAAATTGGCCTATAATAATCCCAGTTATCACATTATTGGCCGATAATAATCTCAGTTATGATTTTGGCCTACAATAATCCCAGTTAATAACATGTTGGCCTATATTAAACCGCCGTTAAGTGAAAGCTAACGGTGTTAGTTTTTGCTGACTGGGCATCCCAGGATAGAATCCTACATGGCATTCGAATTAAAAAAAAAACTTTTAAATTAAATAAAAAAGAAATCTCCATAAAGAATTAAAGTCACAAAGAAATTTTAGAAAGGATTGTAGGATCCTCATACTGACTCACGTCGTGGAAAGAAAGAAAATATTCGGACTAGAAAACTTCTCTGCCCATTTCATTCATGAAAATCAAATACATAGTAATGGAAAACAAACAAAGTAACAAAACAGTTTACCCATGATCTACTAAAATAATGGAAATAAAATAACTAAACATAATGCCAGTAGCAAGAGTATGACGTGTGATGCGTGGAATGGATTCTTCCGTTAATGATGTTAATGAGGGTTTGAACTTAATTTGGGGTTTTTTTTGTTTGTTTTTTTATTCAATTAAAAGTTTTTTTTTAAATTCAAATGCCACGTAGGATCCTACTGGGATGCCAAATCAGCAAGAAACTAACACCGTTAACTTTCATTTAACGACGGTTCAATATAGGCCAATATGTTATTAACTAGGATTATTGTAGGCCAAAATATATAACTGGGATTATTATCGGCCAAATATGTGATAACTGGGATTAATATAGCCAAATTTTCCAACTAAAAAAAAAGAAGGAAAACGAATCAGTTCTTAACTTTTCTATCCAAAAAACAGGCAAGAGACGCAATTTATTAAGCGGCCCAGCTTGTTGCTCGTTTTGTTGTTTATTTATATTCTATTTCAATATAAACTTTTTTGAGTTATAACTAGAAGCATAAACTAGTCGTATGATGGATCAATTCCGTAACAATAAGCTAGATGATTAATAGAAGAACTAACCAGTATTGCAGGTGACACTTTCGGAAGAGATACCGCACAAGCGAGGGAGATTCAGAGCCTGTTGAACATTAATCCCGATTCCGGCCAAAAACGAAGGATTCTCAAACAAATTGCACAGACACTCTAGCTCGTTAGCAACCGCCTCCTTGATCGGATCACAACATGATTTGGGCGGAGTTGTGGTGGCGTTAAGGTACTGGGCGCACGGGATTAGCTTCGCCGCACATGTCTGTTGCGCCTGGGCGGTCGAGATCGAAACCGCCATCACCAGAACTGTTATCACCATAGTAAGGGTTAGGGATGGAGAAGTTGCCATTTTTTTTAGGTTGATTTTTTTTTTCTTTGAAGACTGAAGATGAAGGGTTTAGGGGTGAAGAAGTTGGTATTTATATAGGAGGACAAGAGGTCGTTGAGGAAGTTAGTTGGTGCCACTTGTCTTGTCTCCTAGACTTATATTCTTTATAAAATTAACCCCCCCTTCCCCCCACCACACACACCCGACCCCCTCAAACTAATTACACGAATATATCAAAATTAATTTGAAAAAGAGTTATGGGACAATTTGTTGTCCGTTTACTTGTCACGCTATTGTAATTTGATCCTTTATATATATATATATATATAATCAATCCATAGTTTACCTGTCACATTATTGTAATTTGATCATTCATATATATATAATCAATCCATATATTACAAAACCCAACTAAACCAAATAAAACGAGCCTTTGAGTCAGGTTGGTGTTTTGTAGAAGTTCAGATAAGCGTAAATTTGAGTTGAAGATGTTATAGATACAAGTAAATTTGGGGATGATAATTTTTTTTTAACTGCAATTTTATTAAAAGCAATACTCTTAGCTAGAAAGTAGGAGGAAACAAACCAACTACATATTAAGAGCATTCACAACGTGTTATGTATAATTATGTGAGTGTACTCTTTAAGATTTAATGTTTAGTTGTAAGTGGTTGTGAATGGAGGAGAGAAAATATATTGAAAATCTGTATATATGACAAAAAAATTATTAATTCTGTAAAATTTAAGGTTTGGTTGTAAGTGGAAGAGAAAGAAAATGATATAAAAATGTATTACTTAAATGTGGTTGTAAGTAAAAGAGAAAAAAAAAATAATGATAAAGGTATATAATTCAGTGATAATTTTCACGAGATCTTTCATTTTTATGTTTTCGTTTAACATGAACACATGTTTATACATTGTCCTCTCGGATAACATCTAAGGTTTCAAAGATCTCAATATTGAGTAACTTGACACTGGTGTTGTCTTTGCTGATCATATAGGGGAGTTATGTAATTTCTCTGAAATAAAAAAGGCATATAGGATTAAAAGGGACTTATGTAATTTCTTTGATTGATTTTGATTTCCCCGTTTTATTATTGATAAATTTACAAGTTTTTGTGTTGATATATTAACCATTTTAATTTTAGTAATCAAATAACTCAAAATTGTTTCAAATCAGTTAATTTTTGTGAAGGATTTCTTCTCCCTCATTTCTACTCCCCTTTTTAAGTCTAGATTGACTAATCAATCCCCCTTTAGGTCTAAACTTATTTATGTAAATTAAGTAGGATTATTTGGGTAAAGTTGTTTCGATTCGGTAATTATTTGAAAATTAAAAAAAAATCTAATTTACGTGATTGAACTAATTTAAATAACACTAGTTCGCGAGATTCGCGCGTTGCGCGAAGCGGTTTAAACGTAGGCAACCATCACAATGGTCAACTGTTTTACATGTTGAGTTTAAGAGCTGAAATGTGGCAAAGCATACCAAGAACGTCATTTTGTTCTTGGCTAGACCATGATATGGTCATTTACATAGTCCTAGGATATGAAATAGGTAAGCCTAATTTACATATTGCCCTAAGTGATTGCCAAAAGCTATTTTTGGGAATATGTTTGTAGATGGCATCTCATACATGCCATTACTAAAGCAACTTGCCATCTATACAAATACTTTTTACATATTTTCCTACTCACCTAGTGGTGATGGCTAAAAACATAGGCTGCCTAGAAAATAACATCCAAAAGACTATGCTGCTGGTTTGTGTGAGCAGGTGATTATATGGCATCCTTGTCCGTTTTGCCAACAAAATACCAAAAGCAAACAACATAGCTACAACATTCCTTACTAATCAGAATCACCAGTTTTGTGTTTTTTGTAAGGCCCAGCCATGTGATCATCGAGTATCGGGTGCTCGTGTGCAGATTCTGCCTTCGCTTTTGGATTAGAAGTAGATGCTGCTTCATTTTCCCCTGGCAGGCCAAGACTCTCAGTGGCATCCATGGTAGAGTCATTTTGTTCCTGGCCATCGATATCTGCTGAAGCAATAGTGTTGCTTGTCCCTGCATTTAATAGATTTCAGGTAAATAAAATCTTATTACCAACAGCTAGCGGAACATATTAACAGTACTGTTACCTTGGTGTAACAAATTATCTTTTGCATGACCAAAACTGGAACCTGGAGCTAGCACTGCGACAGGCATTGGTTTAACATCGTCTGATAGAAACCTTAAGAGGGTGCCTGAGTATCTGTCGCCTTTCTTGACTGTAAAAAGCCACTGCTTACCTATCAGTGCCTTTATAGGATCTGGTATAACGTTGGCGTCTGCAAATCCTCTGATGCTTATCATGTCATAACACCTAATGCCAATCATCCCAAGCACACCCCTTTCAAAGACTGTTATAGTGGCTGAACCAGTTGTGTCTTCAACCATGCAGACGATGTTGTAACTGTTTAGCACCATAATAACAATCGATGACATAGTTAGTTATCAATTTACTCATGGACACACCATTTATCAACTATCATACCTGTACGCTACATAAAGATCACCATGTTTGTCACAGGAATAAATCGTTCCTTCCTGAAAGAGCCTGCGTAGACAGCCCATACATCTAACGGTGTACCATGGGTGTGTCTCAGAGAACCCAGTTAATGTGCACTTAAGCATGTAGGTTTCATCCTGCTTGAAAGGTGCACATCAATAAAACAGTTAAAAATTTCTGTAATGAATAAAATATATTTACACTGCATGTGAAGAAATATTTGAGCCAGTTTTCGTACTCTGACTGCGTCCGGATTTTGATGATAAAGATGACCAATGTGTGTGATGTCTATTTGTCCAGGCGGGAATCGTGGATTTGGGTATCGCTCGTACACGGTTCGTATGGCAAGCTTATTGAGTGGTGCACCATTCCTTAGAGCCCTAAACCTGTTTTTTAATGGTAATGAAAATGTAAAAGAGTTGCAAACTATGACGTACAAAATGAATGTAAATAAATATAGTAAAAGAGTTACTCCTTAGCTATGTCTTTAGCGATATGCAGTCCTGGGTTAACGAACACTCTTGTACCAGCAGTACACTGCAGTCGCAGACCACCTATCACAAAGGCAAATCTTGAAAAATATAAAGCTTGTAAGACCGTTGCATTACTCAGGCGTAAAGATGCCTGACCTGGGTGAGGAACGACTTTTAGTGCTGTTGCTGCTACAATGACCTCGCGGTTATATTGAGTAATGTTGTCAAGGTTTATGGTAGTGTGGATGCTTTCCCATAGCACCAAAACAACCGGTTCGGCTCTGTGACACAAATCATGGAGTTAGCATATATTGGTTTTCATAATCCGTTATCTGATTTTTGTTACCGGGGCTCCTGCAATGTTAGTCTGAGAACAGTGCTGGACCGCTCAATCTCAGCAAATTCAAGGTCGTTCACTTTGCCTATGTAATCTGTTATGTAATCATAAGAGCTGTTAATGGTGCTGTAGTTTTTAGCTAAATTCATATGCATCCATACCTGTCAGCTGTCGATTGTCAAGGACGCGATTTGCGAGTTGCTCTGATGATATGAAGTTAAAGTATTTCCATGGAATGGTGAAATCATCCGCCAAAGGAATTGCCTCCAGGTTCCTATCTATGGCAAGTGCTGCTGCGTGTGGAGCAACTCGGTTGAAACGTGGGGCGAACATGCATGTGTAGCCGGTAAGTGTGTAGCACCGCAATATCTCCAGCTTGTGTTCTAGATGTACTGCCTCATCTTTGTGGAACATCGCATGAATTGCATCACCCTGTTCGTCATATAAGGCTGCTATATTAGGCTGCATACATAGCAGGCAAATAGATAGCACAAAGCAGCTATTTTTTGTTTATGTCCAACTTACATATGTGTCCACCAATAAATACGTCATCGATGGGTTTGAAGGCGCGTGCTTCCAGACGTGCAGGACCCTGATTTGGAGTGGTACAGCATCACTGTTGGGTTGTACATCACGTAATCTCCGTGTCGCTGTCATTGCATATCTACACTATCCAGAAGATTCATTATTAAATCTATCTTTCTGCTTTGTAATTTCAAGAGATGTTCCATGTTTTAAAGGCATCTAAAAAATTCTACTGATCCAAAAACATCTTTGAAAGTGTATCAGTGTTAAAATGTGTATTTGCAAGGGACCAGCTGCAAATGTGAAAGGGTATAATGTGTATTTGCAAGGGACCAGTGGCGAAGAGATTAAATTATTGATCCGTAAGAAACACTCACTTAATAAGCATAACAATCAACTGATAACCACATAAGAGACACTCAATTAATAAGAATGCCTAATAAGAGATGATTTTTCCATCATAACAAATAATCGGTTTAATTAGTTAATAAACACACAACAATCAATAAACACACAACAATCATTGTCTCTCAAAAGTATAGTTTCTTTATATTTCATGTTTTAATTCTACTCTTAAAAATAGTGGCAAATGTGAAAGCCTTACACAGGTATAAGGAAACTATATAGAATCCACCAACAAAACTGAAAACAAACTTTAATTTTTGAGGATAGTGGTAGGCACTAAATCCTCATCATAGAACAATGATAGTAACCTAATATTCATAAGCCCAATTTGTATATCCATGCAGGCAAGAAAAATTAAACAACAAATATGCAAAGAGAAGAATTCATATGTCCAGATTACTAATAACTAAATTTATGATAACAGACAACACCTAAATTTAGCGATGAACAGATGGAACAAAAGAGAAGCTTACCCGCGAAAGGTGCAAAGTGACGAACTGTGTAGAAACGCAATCCCTTACTTGTTTTCCTGAAGGTAGATGTAGAGAGTGACGGTCTTTGAGTGTACGCAAGCTGAATTTAATCACTATTGATTCAGAGAGGGTATGGGGTTACACAGGGCATGGGTGAGATGGCGTGTATAATGAAAGCATGTCCCTACATTAACTGTCAACTTGAGGAGTACCCAAAATATAAACTCCGTATATTTTTTTTTTGTTTTTGAAGTAATCTGCTGTGCTTGAAATATTAACATATTTCCATAGATTAAGCCACTGTACTAAATTTACAAATTTGCAAAAAAACCCAAATATTAAGCACTATAAAAGAACAAATATGTGGGTCTAACAATTTCACAAATTAAGTCAGTTTGCAAGGACAAAGGTAAATTCAAAAGACCAATTTTTAATCAAATTATAATCTCATAATCCATATTTATTTAATAGGAATACTATATAATCTCATAATCCATAACAAATGCAATCATTATTTATTTAACAAATCAGAAGAGGAGAAAAAGAGCTAGTGAATTAACCCAATCCAACCCATTTCAATCCATACTAAAAACGATATGTTTCAACTTGAACCTGCTTTGACCCGTTACCCAATATCAAGCAACAACTTAATTCCTGAATCGAACTATAAGGCTGCTGGTACGGCGAAGCAAGCTCTATTTATACACGTTATTATTATCACAATGAAGCTAAGTTTCGATTAAATAATTTAGTATGCGTAGTTGCTGGAAGTCAATTTGGGCATATGCAAAAATCATAACCTGGAAGCTAATGCCTTAATTTTGAACATGGTAATAATACCAGAACTTAACATATCCATAACTACTTAGATAAAAATTTTGAAGGCATCCAACAAAGATAAACCGGCAACAGAACATTTATATAGATTGAAGTGTTGGTCCTTAGACTATGGCCATTTTGTTTACAATGAAGACACACTTGATGAACATCATCCATACATAGTACCTACTTATAAGTCTAGTAGTCCCAAAAGCATATTTTTACATCCTAAATTCAATGTTCATTTATGTGTCTTCCCCTACAAAAGTTTGTTATGTTGCCTACATATTCAAAAGGGTAGCTGGTCCCCGCGTCCCTATCTACGTCGCGATCATTTTTCCCTTTCCTTCGGTGTCTTCATCATCTGCACAGCAGAGGGCTATTTTGATTATTCTGATGACATGCTAAAGATCAACAAAGCATTAAAGATTTTATCATATTTAACTCTAGCAGTCTGGTTAATGGTTTTTTTTTTCATGGATGCGTGATGGTACCTCCGCTAAAGGACAGCTTTCTTTTGGCTCCTGCCTTTGCATTCTCTGTGGATGTTGATGCGGGCTCAAATACCTTGTTCACCGCAAATCTCAGCCCCCTTGAATCTCGCTTTCCCTTTTCCAGCTGAAAGATTCGTTTCAGACCTTTTACCGAGTGAAGGATATCAGGCATCTGTGAATCATCAGTATGTCCATGCTCTTTAATCATGTCATAGCAGCTAAGTCCAACCAGCGAAGCGACTGCGTTACCAAAGAGTGTTGCTGTCAGTGAACCCGTGCCGTCCGATATTGTGGCAGTGATGCAGTACCTGCAACAGGTTACACATGTTGTGAACTGCTAAAGAAAAGTGTGAAGCTAATTTATATATATGTGTTACTCTTACATGTACTTTATGTCTGTTTGCTCGCAGGGTACACATGTGTACTCTTCACTACTCAGTGGCACTCTCTTACTACATTTTGGACATGCAGGGTAGTACCAGGGCCTTCCAGTTTCCAAGCTAGTGATTGACCCCTCAATTGTGTACGCCTCTTTCTGTGTAAAAAGCATTCATACATAAGGAACCTGTAATATTATTTGTAATGTATTGCAATGTAATTCGATGTGTACATAAGTGTTGCAGACTACTTACACCCAAGATGCTTGCTTCCTCGTTTTGCAATGATGCTATCGGCCTACGCTTCCTTTCCGATGGCTTCTCAATAAAGATTACAGTTTTGGGTGGCGTGTTCGCCTCTATTGGCCCAAATCTGCACATATCATTATGTGTCATGTAATTTGGTATCGTATATAACAAATCTCTGTATTAATTGCAGTTTCATTAGATCTATCCACTGGAGTACCTTGCCGCGATAGTTCTGGCTATTTCTATGTGAGGGTTAATGTGCACGACGGTAGCACCTGTTGATTGCAACTGTAGCTCACCTGTTTTTAAATAATCAATTAATATATAGAGAGAAGAGAAGCAGGCGTTAATTACAAAAGAATAATAGTATTGGTATGTAGGTAATAATTGTAGAAAAATACCTAGGGGTTTAGTAACTCGGAGACCTGTTATGGCAGCAATAACATGGTTGTCTGTGGCGTTAAGTGCTTCCACGTCAACACGGCTTCCAATCTCCTCCCATAGTGTGACCACAATTTTTTCAGTACTGCATTAATAAATAATAAACGGACGAAGTATCAGTCAAAATCCCTTTTCTTTCTCATATGCACAGATTCAGTCACCTGCTCTCCTCAAGCGTAATCTTTGTAAGGACCCCCTAGTCTCAGTCTGTGTGGCTGTCACACGATCGACCTTGCCTATGAAATCTGACCATAACAGAGTGTCTTACTTAAGATGATGTGGTATTTAACTATAATTCCAGAAGTATAATGATAAGCGAATACCTGTGAGCGTTTCATTTCTGTTAACATTCTTATCTAGGTCCTTCTTTGCAGTGAAATTGAAGTAAAAGCGGGGAATCTCGTCGGTATCAGCGATAGGTGTGATGGGTGTTGATTTGTCCATTGATATGGCAGCAGCATGTCTAGCAACCCTCATGAGCGATGGTGCCCTTGTACACCCGTACCCTTCAATGCGCTAGCAGCTCATAAGGGTGATCAAACTGTCCAAAGCTGTCTCCTCAGAAGCATCAAATAAACCCTGTATTCCTGCGCCCTATTTTCATATGACATAAATTTTCAGTGATCAATCAACTCTTTTGGGTGATATTTGTAAAGTAATTTACTCACATGTTTGTCAACGAAGAGGTATGACATGGTTGGCCTAAGATGGTATGGACGCCACTTATGCAACACCCTTACTTCCACTGGTTTTGGTGATCCTGTGTGTGCTATTTCAGCCACCTTGCAAACAGGTTGTTCCCTGCACGGTAATTATGTGTGATTAAAAGTGGTAATACATTTACAAACCACTTAAGAAACTTATATTTTGCAACAAAGTAGACGTATGTTGTTTATATACCTTATTACTTAGCTATTGCAAAAAATTAAAATTAAATAGTGAGTACATGATTATTCTTAAGCTTCTGCCATATTCACTTCATCCAAGAAATCTGAATATACAATGTTCCGTGTTGTGTTTGG
>JBCNJP010011991.1:0-14563 GCA_039602395.1 Deinandra increscens subsp. villosa
TAGCGCATGGATTCGTAGATCAGAGCTGGATACTTGACGGGTATAGCTTCATCAAGCTTCTGGTTGATTTCTTCTCTCAGAGTTGACCAGTAAGTTTTAAGGTCAAAGTTAGCAGAAACTGATGATGTAGTTGAAGAGCATCTGATCTTTTGTTGCGTAAGTGAAAGACGCTTTGGGTAATGTATATAAGGACAAGAAGTTATGGCATTTGCAAACAACGCCATTTTCTTTCCTCTGCCCTGATTGTTTTAAAGATTTCTGTTGATATGTTGAAAGTCAAGAAAGTAGTGAAAAAAGTCAGTGAAGAAGCACAGTGAAAGTCTCAATGCCAAAAGTGAAATGCTTTGCAAGACTATATACACATATATGCACAATTTCCACTCACCTGCATACTTAGCATAAATAATTTGAAAAAAATAAAAATGCATAAAAACCAGTCAATCTGAATCTATGTTTGGCTAAGATAATTTGCATTTTGACAACACAATAAGATTGACAAGCCAAATCTAACCCAAACACCCCTTGAATGAACAGAATGGAAGAACACAGTGGCGGGCCGAAGATTTTTTCCTTATGGGGTCACTTTTTCCGGTCATCTTCTTTCTATCAACCTCGATATTAGAATTTTCAGGTCGGATCATGTGTCATGTCATCATTAGAATCTTTCCCTCGTGATTTTTTTCGTTGTAATTTTTACACCTAGTTTCTAACGAAATATGTTCAAACTCACACAGATTACCTTTTCCTAAATAGAAGAGTAGAAGACATTTACCATTCATGTTTGTATAACTCTTAATTATAAAGTTGGTGTCTGCATACCATGTGATCTGCAATTATAACATATTAACAGACATACCAAAAACAGGCCAATTATCTTTCATTTAATTAAATCAAGGCTATATGTTATAACTTATAACTTCATAATACTAATCAGGTTCCAAACTTCAAGTTCCATGCCTAACTGTCTAAAGAATCATCTTTGCTAATCACGTTTCTTATTTGATAACCATGTGGTAGTTCTTGAGAGTATCCACCAAAGGGTAATGTTTAAAAATCAAATTTCCATATATTGTTGAATGGCTGCATCAAATTGAATGTTTGTAACTTAAATTTCCATCAACCAACAAAGTTTTCCATGTACTGTTGATGTAGGAATTACATACCAGTTCATGAATGACGACAAAAACCCTATCAATTACAAATTTCAATTAGCAATAACATATAGTTGCACCACATGGAAAGCAAAATTGACAATTAACATAAATATCCCATGAATCAACGTGATGAGGACATCAATTTAGACAATATATTTCAATCGAAAATATAAAAATACTAATCAGATTGAAGGGGTAAATCGGAGTATTGCGCCTGGAAGAAATCAAAGTATTGCTCAGGGAAAAAATCAAACCTTTTAAGAGATTTGATTTGAAGAACTATCGAAGGAATCAAAGTCTCTCTTGTCACTCTCGATCTGAAAGTTTGTGCAGACCAGTCGCACAATGGCTGTTATTAGGGTTATGATATTTTGGAGTCAGTAAAGATAGGGGAAGCCCATTGTGCTATATCAGAAATTGGTTGTCTTTATGGGTTCGTTCACTTGTATATATCCAACGGGGTCACTTAAACTTTTTTGTTTAAAGACCTTCTACCGCGAGCGAGCTCAAAATCAAAATAGGGTCACTTGACCTCGTGCCCCTGGAAGAACTTATTTCCCATAAAATACAGTTGACATATCATTTGAGTAAAAATGAACTGAAACTGAATCTTTTATTTCAACAAACGCGCGCCTCAGTCGACTGAGAACAACTGTAAATCACTTCACACGCCTTGAAGCGCAGCGAACCTAAAAGTGGATTGAGGTGGCCATTTTTTTGCCTTAGGTGCTGCTTTTGGAATTGATATATAAAATTACTATTCTTATTGTTCCAGTAAAGTATTTAAAAAAGATGTCTAATTTTTTTAAAGGATTTGTTAATCCTAGAAGAAATATGCATCTATTCAACCTAGCAGCAAGGAAAGTGATCACATGTCAGAGCCTATTATCAACTGATTACAGGTAGACACTTATTTAGGGATTACATCTAACGATCTTAACTAAACTAAAAATATGGAAACAGGCTTGGAGTTGATTTTCAACTAGATGTTTAAACCCAATGTTTTCAAATTGAACAATTTTGATGCAACAAATTTCACTCGTGGGAAAGAGAACTTAACTTCTACTTACTGAATTGGTTGTTGCTTATTTGCTAATTGCAAATCTGCTACATAAAGTGGAACCATTAGATGAAGATACCAAAGAAATAAAGGCTGCTTATAAAAAAGTGTAACTGAGATGAAGTGCATTGTAGAGGATATCTTGTAAGTTCTCTATTGGTTTGTTCTTATGAATTATATCATTTGATCACATCCCCGCAAAAAATTTCGAAGGCATTGGATGAGAATTAGATATCCGAAATATCAAGGCGCCAACAATTTCCTAAGCATAAAATTCTTTAATTTCGCATGAAAGAATATAAATGAATCAACTTGATGACTTGTTCATCATAGTTTCTGGACTTGATGTGCCACAATCAACTTTAAGTTAACCTTAATTTGGACAAAACTTTGAAATGCTGGTACTAATACTAAGGTCTAGCTCGAAAAGATAACGGCTTGATAGTACTAAACACTTAATGAGGGATTCTTGGTAATGTAGTTACTGATTAACTAACTTTCCTACACAAATTAAAACCTGGAGCTCAAGGTTGGCAAATGTATTGTTTGTTAACCATCCCCAAACCCTAGAAGTAATGTACCCATTAGAAAACTATGAAATCAGTAGTTAATTAACATTTCAACATTTTGTTGTCTAGAAATATACAATCAACTGCTCCATGATCTTCTTCCTGTTTTTCCAATATAGAATTTTAGAGCTGCTGTTTGTCAATCCTAGAAGAAATCTATACAGCAAATAGAGTAGGGGGGCTAATTATAATTTCCTCAAAGAGAGGAAAGTGGTTGCATCTTAATTAAGATCTGTTGTTTGTTATCTGATGGATAAAGATTGATTGATAAGGGAATTTGGAAGCAGAAAGTGTGGAGTTTCATACCTGTGTTGGAACGAGAGAGGGCTGTGAAAATGCCGAGGATTAGGTGAAGCTTTGTTTTCTGTGCCGTGGGGGTAACCGTAAAAATAAGGAGTTTTTACATATATCCCCTTTCTAAACAACTTTATTACATATATACCCAACCATAAACTTTAATTACATATATCCCCTCCCACCCATGAAATTACCCATCTACCCTTCTAATTTATAAGAAAAAATGAATATTCTTTCCTAATTTATACCAACTATAGAATATCCCACCTCTTTTCACATGGACTTCCATTCTCACGTGCTTCTCATAAACCTCATTCAAAAACTTCTGCCCCATCGCCACATCATGCTATGGATAATCATCGTTCATCGGAAAAAGATTCACATCAAAATACCTCTGTTCCACCACCACATAACTGGACAATTGTGAACTTTAGGGTTTTGATGGTACTATAGATCAATTTTTGAATTTAAATTCAAATAGTATTGAATATGGACTTCGATGTGCAATTTAAAGGAATTATATGCAATTAAAGGATCAGAATCAACTTTTTCTGTAAATAGGATCAATTTGATTATATCAGTTCACAACCAATTTGTAATTACATTTTCGATTAATTTATTTAGGATGTTTTTATTTTGCTATGATGAACAGGGTATAAATAGGGTAAGAAATGTTACTGATTTCCACAAGGAGCTCGGTCTTGTTTTTGTTGGGGTCTATCAAAAGATTCAATCTTGTGGTCTTACTCTCCGTCGTTGAGCATGTCGATGTCGGGTCGGGTTTTCTTGACCCAACCGAGCATGTGATCAAATGAACGGTTTTCCATGACTAAAACGACGAGGGTTTTGATGCGTTCGTTGATTTCGTGGATCTTTTTGTGAAAATGAGATGAATTTTGGGGGTGAGGGATGGTGGAGTATATTCTTTCAATCATAATTTTTTAGATAAATATGTAACTAATGATACTATAGGGAAAAATATGTAAATACTCATTAAGGGTATACTAGTCATTTAATAAGTTTTTTTAAATGAGTTGGGTAAATATGTAATATATATGGATTAAGAAGGGGATATATGTAATTATAGTTTAGGCTTGGGTATATATGTAATAAAATAACTTAGTAAGGGTATATATGTAAATGCAGCTAAAAATAAAATCACAAGATTTCTTTTCCACGAGTAATGCTAATCGAATCACTATGATTTTGGGCTGTTCTTTCTTCTACAATTGGGCTTTCTTTCCAACTATCATAGTACCTTTGCTTTTAGAGTAAACTAATTAGTGGCCCGGGTAAATACCCGAGGCTATGATATAAAAAAATGTTAAACGAATTAAAAGATGAAAGTTTTTTTTCTAACTATTAAACGAATGATCGAATTGGAATTTAAGTTCATCAATGGTGGGTTTAGAAAGTCGCAACTTTTTTTTTATTCGTTCACCATCATTCGTTGATTGAAACCTAAGCAATATGGATCTAGTTTTGTTAGGTTTTCTTTCACGAATCCAAAGCAATTTACGGATCAAATTTTCATTGAGAAATGAATAAGATATGATGAATCAAAGTTATGGTATTGTAAAACAAATATGGATACTTTTGTATGAAAATAATTTAATTTTTTGATTTATAATTATAAGATCTTTCTTTTTTGTAAATACCATTTATTTTTTTAATTCAAAAATCTATAAAAATGACACATGAGCTAATCCTAAGTGGCACACCTTATATTGTGCCACCTACACATTAAAAACTTGTGTTTATTATATACTATAGACTATAGACTATAGATAGATGAAGATTCCACGGGAGGTATGGTTTGTTAAAATTTGATTTTTTTAGTTTCTTAAGCTATTAAAATTATAGAAATAGTCCTCTAAATCTAATTATCACTTTCGTTTTATCTGAGAACTCTGAGTCGGAGGTTCATTAAAACTTTCAGTTAAACTTATTAAAATGACAATTATACACTTAACTTTTTATTTAAAGTCTGAATTTATTTTAAATATTGTAAATGTTAATGTAAAATACCCATCATCAAGTGGGGAAAGAATAACTAAAAAGAATCAAAACACAAAAAACAAAAATAAAAAGAGAAGTTAGTAACCAACGACCACCGGTGGATACGATCGCCAGGTATTTAATAATCACCGGCACACCGCGTCCTACCCATTATATTCCTCCCCCAAACGGCGTCGGTGACCGTCTGCTCTCCTGTTTCCTACCTTGACCGAATTACCCCTAACCCTTTTAAAATTGCAACGTTAATCCAAGGGCATTTTTGGTAACGTATGCAACATAATTTATTTTACATATATTTATTATTTTTTTTACAGGTAATGCGTTTGACATTCTTGTTCTCTAGCTCATTTGATCGCCACCTATAGTCTCATTAATGTGCTGTTTTTATCTTAATTTTATATAATTGCATCCTCACCTATATAAAGTTATAAACCATGCAGTTCATAATATCTCCATAATCTCCATAGATATTTATTTCCAAATCTACAAAAACAAACATAAAGAAGGCTAATTAAGCTCCAAAGTACACAACCAAATGTCTACAAGAACTCTAGAGATTCTCAAAGCGGTGGCGGTTCGTGGTGGCGGGGCCGTTTCACGATCGGTGGAGGAAGGTGGGGTGGTGAGGATGAAAATCTTGATTAAAAGGCAAGAGTTGGAGCAAGTTATTAAGAAAAGCGGCGAAAACGACAAAGAGAATCGTGTTAAACGGTATAATCATCGACAGTTGTCGAGATCATTGGCATCGAAGTCGCTAAAAGCACCGGTAATTGATGATAGGGTGAAAGTGAAGAGGGTGAGTTTTGATCAAGTGAACGTAGATTGCCGGAGTCATTGGAGACCTGAGCTTCAAAGCATCCCAGAAGAGTTCTGAGTGTTAAATTTTGGTTAACATATTAATTAAATATTAATAATGCTTTTCAAAGTATTCAATTTATTCTTTTTACTTTTAAGTCATATTGAAAAGTTACATTCACTTTACATGTCGTATGCCTTTTTAACTTAATAAGTTCTAAATTTCTCTTAAAACACTTAAAAACTCTCACGTAACAAACAAACAATGAGGATCAACCATGTTAAGGATCAATCAAAAAGTGAGGTGTCCTAAAATATAGGCAAACTATATTGATTTGTGTGAAACAAAATTTTACTATATGTGCGTTACTGCGAAGATAACGAAATTATATAGAGTAGTTGTCTAATCGTAACTAAATCTTCAATTTTGTTTTGATTTGTAGCGAATAAATTGAAGCAAAATAGCTATTAAATAATGTCTTTAGTTTACTAGAGACATCGACATATTATTTTAGCTCGGTGGAAATAAAATCTTTTTCCTTAGGACCCTCTCAAATAGAAATAGAGAACGAAGTAACTAGAAAGATTGTTAGAATCGCCTTCTTCTAGAGGGATCATCTAGAAAGCGAGTTATTGCTAAAGCACACCGTAAAAACTAAAGAAAACGAAAATAAAAATAGACAACACTATAACGTTAAAATTAGAAATCTGGTTAAATATAACGCTATAAATAAATAGATACCTAAATGCAACAATGTGAAACTACATTTAATACCACAAAGTCATTTGCTAAACTCAATAAGCTCGGATTAAAGAAAAACTATGTTACATGATTCTACCTATTACACCATCAACTTTTTACTATAAATTTGTTGAACTCGGATAAAAAAAAAGAAAAAATAATAATAATAAAGACAAAAGGATACTAAAAAACAAAAATAAGAATAAAAACAAAAATAAGAATAAAAGAGGAAAATATAATAAGAAAAAAAGTCTCGACAAAAAGACAAAATAAGTGTACAAATCAATCAAGCAAAGCTTCAGAGATTTGTATACTATGCTTAAAGAATTGTACATTTGGCTATAAAGATAATACTATGTCACTCTCTTTTGTATATAGTATAATTTCAAACCAAAAGAGCTCGATCGAAACCATGATATATTTTCCAAACCTAATTTCATCACCACTTTGAGGAGGTCATTTGGCAAACATGAAGCAAGAAGGCGATCACAGAGAGTGAAAGAATGTCATTGAAGATTTACTGAAATTTAAAAAGTTAGAACTTCCGTTTTGCTTCACTAACTAATTAATCGATCTAAAATGAAAGAATTTGAGGTAAACAAGCCTTTGGTTGAGGTATATTGTCTTTAAATGAAACTTGAACACTAACATTATTTTGTACAACCAAAGGCCGGTACATAAGAAAATTTCATTAAATTTGTTGTAGATTCCTATTGTCCATTACCATGACTTCCTTCAATTTGTTGTAGATTCAGTTAAACTCGGTGATCTTCTTACTTATGTCCTTCCACTTTAAGTTTAATTGATGGACGGTTAGATCAGTGCCTCCCAGTTTGAGTTGTAAAATGGATAAAAACAAGATTCCGAAAAGAGGAGGCTTGTTGATTTGAGGTCCTTGCATGCATCCTCAAAAATGTTGATCCAAGTATTTACCAATGTCTTTTCCTCATCGTTAGTCCAACAACAACATACCCGGTATAATTCCACTCAAAAGGTAGGGTCAGGGGAGGATGAGAAGAGGACATATCGATGTTACCTTTATCCCAAGAGATAAAGATGTTGCACAAAGAGTCCCCCTAGTCAAAAAACACACATATCAAAACAAATAGCCACGCATAAGCGATATATAACACATACAAGATACCAAAGACTACAAAAAGTTATATATGATAAAAGGACAAGGAAAAACAACACGCAGAGCCTAAAAGCCATGAGGGACCACGAAGAGGAAAACACCAAACACTAAACAACGACAAGTGCCGAAAACATAGATATAAGAGAATAAAGATATATGAAAACACACAAATCTAAAAATCCCCAACCCTTATCCTACTCCATACTTTCATGTCATTCATCATGTCCTCAGATATGTACAAAAGTCTAACAAATCATGTTTAATATGTTCATCCCACATCAGTTTAAGTCTACCTCTATTCCTCTTCCCCTTAACGATAAGCCTCTCCACACTCGCAACATGTGCTATCAACCATCGCCTCCTCACATGCACGAACCATCTCAACCTCCCTTCTCTAATTAATATTACCAGAGACACATGTTACCCCTAGTCTACTTCTAAAAACCTTGTTCCTTATCCGGTCTAACCTTATTTACCCACACATCCATATTAACATTCTCATCTCAGTCATCTCCAACTCGCCTCTTTCAATAAATTCATAGTTTGCATCCACATGTTCATTAGGTTGGCTTCATCGGTAACATACTCACTCAACCAACGTTACAAGGGCGGGCGTAACGGTGATTATCGCTGTATGCATTCAATTCGTGACATCTATAGCGTGTGTCAGTGCCATGCCTACTCCCTCCCAGACTAAAATATGACATGTATGAAAATAAAAGGGTTATTGGCTTCAAATAATCCTAACTATAACTTTTTGGCCAATAACACTCCCAACTAACGAATTTCCCTCTAGCACTCCCAGCTATCGACATATTTTCCTCCACCACTCCCTCCATTAATTTTCTTTAACCTTGTTAGTCATCTGCACGTAGACATCCACATAATCATTTTATACCATGTAGGATAGCCACATAAGCAGATGACTAACGGAGTTAAAGAAAATTAACGGAGGGAGTGGTGGATGAAAATATATTGATAGTTGGGAGTGGCAGAGGGAAATTCGATAGTTGAGAGTGTTATTGGCCAAAAAGTGATAGTTAGGATTATTTGAAACTAATAACCCAAAATAAAAAAACATTTTTGTTTATATTTAAATATTGATCATTTCCACAGTACGTTATATATAAAGCACATAAATGATTCGAATGCATTCTTATTTTAATTCTCAGCCAAAAATTTATAATTAACTTCCTCTACAACATTTAAACAAATGCTTTAATTTGTAAATGACAAAAATGTAGTAGCGAATGATTAATGATGTTTCATGCAGGTAGCTAGTTTGGTTAATCTTCTTTATTTTTTAATAGTTATAGACAGTTAATATGTTTGACATTCTTCTTTTAATTTTCAGTTGATCAACCACTAGCTCACATGCGCTGTGTTTATTTATTTATTTATAAATCTTTAATAATCTGTTAGTGTTAGGTACACCCCACAAGTATATAATCCATGCAATTCATAATTGGCATAATAAACCTACAATCACATATTGTTGATCTCCAGACTCTAAAGAAAACAAATCAACATCATAAGCTAGGTTCTTATATATACATCCCAATTATATTTATGGCTACTACAAGCTCTTGGGGTTTTTAACAAGATCAAGGATCACACAGGAGGAGCAGTTTCACAAATGGTGGTAGAAAATGGAGTGGTGAGGATGAAGATCTTAGTGAAAAAGCAAGACCTGCAGCAAGTTCTTGAACAATTAGTTACCAGCAGCGAAAAAGGCGAGAACAGACAACGGAAGTCGGTAGAACAGCGGTTATTGAAGGATATGAAAAGAATGCGAGGGGTTCAAAGAATAAGAAGACAAATGAAGGGAGGTTGCCGGAGTTATTGGAGGCCTGCACTTGAGAGCATCCCGGAGGCTGGCGCCGCATTCTAATTAAGTATTTTTTTGATATTTAAGGTTTCGATCGGTTTAATTATTTGTTACTAGGCATTTTGGTACTAAATATATTATTTACGTAGTGCATGTTTAGTGAAATTTATTTGATTTTTTGTAACAAATATTCATTATTGTTTCCCGTTTTGTTGCCTCTAATTAATATAAACATACTCTTTTTTGGAAAAGCCAACCTCTTTATTCAAACCCAACACCAAATTACATGATCTTACAATCAGGAAGAAAAAACGAAGTGAAAACTTGACGAAAAATATCATGTTAGAATAGTTTTTTTTTAATCAAAATGACCACATACATTTTATTTTGTTAAAATAATCATTCACTTTACAACAAATAAAAGCGGTCACATGTCTCAAAAGAGACACTAACAAGCCGTCACATAGGCAAGGTGACAAATTTTGCAGGCGTGGAATCTAAAAGACAAAGTATCAATCATTGAATATTCCTAGGTTTCACATCACCCAACCAAATTTTGACATCTGTCCAGAAGGCAAATTTAGCCTCCTTATAAATATAAGAAGACAAAGTTAGGGCTACATTTGCCTTCTTTGCCGTCTTAGATTTCCCTGCTAGCTAAATTTGTCTTCTTAGACACGTGGGAAAATCTGATTGAGTGATGTGTGGGCCTAGGAATATTCAATGACCATTTTGCCTCTAGATTTCTACGTTGGTAAAATTTGTCACCTTGCCTATGTGGCGGCTTGTTAGTGGCTCTTTTAGGACACGTGACGAATAATATTTGCAATTTGCACTGACGTGACAGCTTTTTATTGGTTGTAAAATCAATGATCATTTTTAAAAGACAAAATCTAGTTGATCATTTTGATAATAAAAAAACTAGTCAACATGGACATTTTCGTCATTATCCCAAAAACGAAAAGCAAGACATTGCCAAGGACATTATACAACCCAACAATGACATATAACACACCTCAAAATAAGAATAAAAAATTCCCAACTCATGCTGCAATTTCCTCTTCTTGCATGAATCCATATTTACCTCATCGCATGCTTTGATCTCCTCCATTAGCCCACCTATATGTACTATTTTGCCATTAAATACCTTTTGATTTAGGGTATGTATTCCAAATGAACTAACACGCCACCAAGATTATAGCATTCACCATATCTTGTACCTCCGACCATTTGTCACAATTCCGATGCACGTGAAATAAGTCACGAGTCGAGAACATGAAAATTGGAGAGATCTTTCACCAATCACTAATCACGTTCCAGATGCATGAGGCAATAAAACACGAAGTAAAAAAATGTTCCTCTGATCCCTGAGTTTCGTCGCAGAGCGGATAGATCGTCAAACCAACGTACGTTGATGTTCTGTTTTTATATGTAAGCCAAACTTCGTTGGAAGTCTCTCTCCAACCACAAGTGTTAGATCTTCTTAATTTGGCACTAGTTTGTTTCAAATGTAATCATATTTCCCAATATATTCCATCTATCAATCCCAGCCATGAGTTGGAAATTTTCCACCATTTCATTTAAACGCACAATGTGAGTTTAAATCGGTCAGTGACATGTGTATACAGTATACTGCCACATAATTTAATTCTAAACCAAAAATTTAATTTCCGCACAACACTCAAACAAATGCTATTGCTAAATTAAGAGCAATTTAGTAACGAATAATTAATGATGTTCCATACAGGTTGTTTTGGTTAATCTTTTTCATTCTTTTAATCGCTATACAGTACGTTAATATGTTTGACATTCTTCTTTTCATTTCAGTTGATCAACCACCTCACATGCGCTGTGTTTATTTATTTATTTATTTATTTATTTATTTATAGTTGTTTTGTTTGTTTATTTATACATCTTTAATAATCTGGTAGGTACTTAGGTAGATCCACACCTATATATATAATCCATGCAATTCATTGACATAATAAACCTACAATTATTGTTCTCCAAACTCGATCTAAAGAAAACAAATCAACATCATAAGCTAGGTTCTTAATATTATCCCAACTAAATTAGATTAATGGCTACTAAAGCTCTTGGAGTTTTTAACAAGATCAGGGATCACACAGGAGCAGCAGTTTCACAGATGGTGGTGGAAAATGGAGTGGTGAGGATGAAGATCTTAGTGAAGAGGCAAGACCTGCAGCAAGTTCTTGAAGAGGTTACCAACAAAAAAGGCGAGAACAAACAACGGATGATCAATCTCCGAGGAGGACCGATATCATCTTCGTTGAGACCGCAGTCACCAAAGTCGGTAGAACAGCGTTTGAAGGATATGAAGAGAATGCGGCCGGGGGTTCAAAGAGTAATTAGAAGACAAATGAAGGGAGCAGGTTGCCGGAGTTACTGGAGGCCTGCCCTTGAGAGCATCCCGGAGGCTGGCGCCGCGTTTTAAGCAGCTAGGGGCGAAGTATTGATCAAGGGACTAGCGGGCGACCGGCCCCGTAGATTTTTCCGGCTAAAATCACAGATATTCGTGATTTTATGTATATATATATATATATATATATATACGTATTGAGTATCGGCCTTCAGTAGAATTTTTGAGCCCCGTCCACTCGGGGTTTTATTTCAAGTTTCGCCACTGGTTTTAAGTATATGAATCCTAAGGTTTCGGTTTATTTAGTTTGTTAATTATGTTACTAGGGATTGTTATATCAAAATTAATTATATAATTTACGTAGTGCATGTTTACTGAAATTTATTTGATTTTTTGGTGGCAATGCTACATATACAAGACGTTAAAATGTGTTCGGCTGATATAGCCGGCCACTTCAATTCCCAGTAGTGAACCGGACACAAAGGGGAAGTAATAATCAGAATGTTTCTATGAGCCCGGGCATCCATCATGTCTAGAGGTGTCCTAACCTTAATCTGGTTCAGGTTTAAACTTGTCCAGTTTAAGGTCAACGCCTTTCGGTCCAGTTCTTGACCAAATTAGGGTCAAGTTCAGGCCGGTTTCTAACCAGTTTTTTTAAACCAGACATGAACGGGGCCTCGACTGGCCTTGTGGGTTTACCGATCCTAATATTCTACTAAACTAAATATGATCATAAGGGCTTAATGATTCACCTGTCCATAACCATTTGACCCATTAATTCCATTGTGTCATATTCACTAATGCCACAGACCTATCTTTTGCTGTTTTATGTCCCCAAATGCGTGCAAACGAAGAATCATCTTTAATCCAGACAGACAGCCGCTTACAAGCCCATCAAGCTAGCCCATCAACAGCTAGTCCGTTAGCTCCTTAGCCCATTTAGCCCATCAGCCAACAAATATGCATGCTAAACATGCACAAGAGATAAAACATCAGTTAGTATATAAAGTTTGAATTATATATTATTTTCAACAAAGGAAATATATGGTTTAGCTGCCTAGCTGGTGCTTGGTGTCTGGTTCTTGTAATGGTGTTTTTGTAATTTTGCCCCTCTTCTAACGCCTTGCTAGGTTCGGTGTCTTTGTTAATATACGTCGTTGTTCAAAAAAAAGATGGTTTTAGAAAATAAATACATTTTTAGGATAAATACGTGTTAAGAGTTAAAAAAATATATTGAACAGCTGTTAGAGTTAAATTATAAGGTTAGAGATAAAGATTTGTTTAGATTCTCCACTAATGATAATGAAGGTTCTTCGTTTGTTCGAGTAGTGACATACATTTTGTAATACTTTTTCATAATAATCAAATTAAAAAAAATTGATTATATCTTCTCTTTCAAGCGGATATATTTTAATATATTGAATAATTGCGGACATACTAAGCTTGACCACTAATTTTATTTGTATAAAGTTAATATAAATAAATTAAAGGAAAATGTAAAGGGAAGAAAAGTGAAGTAAACATCATTATCTTTCTCACCGACTAGTGAGCCACGCGGCTACTGTACATGCAAAATCCTTTTTTAGTCAATTTCCTAAATTGTTTAGTTGATATGAATTTGGTCACATTAGACTGGGTAACCATTGTTTATTTCCCTAAATTTTATGTTACGATTTAAGAAAAATTACAATTTAAATTAAACAAAAGAATATGTTTGGTGGGTGACTCATTAACTTCTTAGATATAACTAAATATAGAGATTTTAATAAAATTAGGTGGAGACATGTCACTCCGTGCTGCCAGATAGTTTTTTTTTAATAGTAAATTTGGATCATTAATAAGCTACTGACATTATCCTGATTATCTTCATTTCCTATCAGAAAGAAACTCATTATAGATAAGAAAATCTCCTGACTCAACCTGAGTTACATATAGAACTTAGAACTTGAACTCAAAACCTCTTAGTTTTCATGTATTTAGATATCTTATTACAACCACTTGAACTAGGATTATTAGTAGTATTCGAATATCAGGTGTATGTAGGTGTTAACAAACCCAAAGACGAAAATATGACGACTTAAAACGAATACAAGTTAAACATGATACGTAGAAATAACATTAAGAAAAAAAAACCTAAAACTAAAGGGAAAAAGATAATAAGATAATAAAAAATAAAATAAAAAACCCGGTTAGAGATGACTTTAACAAAATAAAAACAAAAAGAATGAAGAAAAAAAGAATAAAAAAATGAAAGTTGAACTATTAAAAGAAAGAGAAAAAAAGGAAGAAGCAACTAGGAACAAGAAGAAAAATAAAAAAATGGAAGTACCAACTAGGAACAAGGGGCGTCAGGATTCGTACTCGTGTCACCCGGCTTGCAAGTTGCAACACTGTGGGAACCGATGCGTCTAAATACATACAATTTTTTTTTTAACTCACGTTTGGAATTACTTAATATCCGAGTAAATGTTTTTCAGATGTGATTGTAACCATTTATATGATATACTTTAGGCTTGTTTCATTCAGAAACACCATCAAAAATGAAATCATCACCTGAAAAAACCCTTTGAGTCAACATTGTACT
>JBCNJP010011992.1:0-14561 GCA_039602395.1 Deinandra increscens subsp. villosa
CAGCTTTTGCTGCATCACATTCTCGAATCAATGCCTCCTTCTCATCAGTCAGAAGTTTAATTTGCTTTTCTAACAAAAGAATTGCATCAGATTCAATCTTTTCAGACACATCAGCCATAAATGCAAATTTTTCTTCATTCACAGACTTATGATCACTCCTAAAATGCAAAACTTCATCACCATCAGTCATTCCATCAAAAGTTTCCTCAGTTTTCTCATCATGTATTTCTTCTTCATTGTCAGTTGATTCAGTCAGAGTTTCTTCATCCTGCACATGAGTAACAATTAAAGCAGAAGAATCAGTAAATTGATTTCCCCAATTATATGTTTTATCAACTTGAGAAACAAGAGCTTTTGTGGATTCAGATTTGGAACTAGAAGTACTCCCTGAACTCGATGAAGTGTTAGATCCAGAAACATTTGATTTTGGAGTAAATTTCTGATATTCTTGCTTCTTTGGCTGCGGACATTCACGAGCAAAATGACCAAAATTGGAACAATTGTAGCATCTGACTTTGGATTTATCAAATCCAATCCAGCCACCAGAATTCAAATCCTTTCGTCCAGTTTTCTTCAAAAACCTTTTCACTCGTCTCGCCAACATAGCAAACTGCCAGTTTATGTCCATTAACTCCAAATCATCAGGATCCACCTGATCATAGTCTTCTTCAGTCAACTCAGCATTACTGACATTTCCAGTTATCAAACCATAATACGATGACACTAATGCAGAAACAAGAGCCATGTAATCTTCAGTGGTAGATACCGACATAGCCATCTTTCCCGTGTTCACCAGATTACTTGCTGGAATTGACGTACTACTAATTCCAGGACTATAATTGTAATCAGTACTTTGTGAACCTGACCCAGTTCCCGAACTTGAAACATATCCTGGTAAATTTCCAGCCACAAATGCTGTAACAGGTGCGGAACTGGTTATCTTAGCTGATTTCCCAGAAATAGTTGCTGCATTTGACCCATAATAGACATCTGGATTCTGAACTGCTGCTGGTGTAGTGTTAACATTCTTCATTTCTAAATCACGAGCTTGCAGTTTACCCAAAAGCTTCACAAAAGTCAAATCAGCATAGTCTTTGTCATTCATGATCATCAAAACATACGACTCCCATTTTGATGGCAAACCTTCCAACAATTTTTCTTTCAGCTCTTCGTCATCTTTCTTAATTTGGACATTATCCATTTCAGACAGTAAATGACAATATCTCGAAATTAGCTCAGGAACGCCCTCACCATTAAAATGTTTGAAGTTGTCGAATTCTTTATTAAGCACCTTCTTTTTGCTTTTCTTATACTGTTCATTGCCCTCACACCTCTCTTTCAGAGTTGTCCATAACTCATGAGAGTGTTTGCAACTTTTGAATTGATGTAATAATTCCTTTGGCAAAGCTTGAGTGATTAAACCGTACGCTTTCTGTTCACAAACAAAATCAGCTTTCTGTGTGAGATCCAAATTTCGCTGCATAATAGGAACATTATTAACGCCAACAGGATACACATACGGTGTATCCATAGCAATCCATAGATCTAGATCCGTTGTTCCGATATATGCCTCAAATCGTTTCTTGCAGTTTGCATAATCTTCAAATTTAAGCAACTTTGGAACTTTCTGAGTTGTTCCAATTTCATTGTCATAATTGAGTAAAGTTTGCATCTGCGTTTGAATAGCCGCAAACGCGTTATAGTCCGACATGATTGAAATTGAAAAATTTTGATTTGTCCGAACTTGGTCCGAACCTACTATACCCTCCGAGCTTCCTCCGAACTAGGTCCGAACTCAGAAATACAGCCCGAACTACACCGAACTACCTCCGATCTCTAACCGAACCACGATAACTCCGAAGACCCTCCGAACCTAGTCCGAACTCTTACTGAACGAGAAATCTAGTCCGAATGCTCACCGAACGAGCTCCGAACTTTCACCGAACTTCGAAAAGGACTCCGAACCTTCACCGAACGTCTTCGAACGTACTCCGAACCTGGTGTTCGGAGCGGTTATGCCGAGCGTACTCCGAACCTGGAGTTCGGAGCGGTTACACCGAACGTGGAGTTCGGCCGAACGCAAAAAACCAAAAAAAATTCGGAAAAACTCACTGAATTCGACACCTCTCGAGCTGAGACTACTCAAATGAACAAAAACGAGCAAAAACACACAATTTGAACGTAAAGCATGGTGTTTTAGACGAGATTTTTGAGAAACGAAGATGAAAAACGAGCTTTGTGACACACGAATTGAATCAAATCGAACTAAACTTAACCAGATAGCTCTGATACCACTTGAAAACGCTGGAGCGTGTGGATCGGTTCAGTTCGACATCAATTACGTGAATGATACCAAGAACAACGGTGTAAATAAACGACTCAATCTCTCATTAACGAATATCACAGTTACAAGAGACTCAGAATACAAAACACACTAGTTCTCACACACAAGCTCTCTCAAAAAACTGGTAAATTACAAGACAAACAACCTATTTATAAGCAGCCAAAACACGATCTCCGAACCTGGTGTTCGGCCAGAGTTCGGAGCCACCGAACCTTGGGTTCGGCCAAGGTTCGGCCAACACAAAACTAGGTTGAAACTTTTGTCTTCAAAACTCTATCTGATCCAGCCCGTTGCCACATATCATGTACCAACAAGAATTAAATAGGGAAGTATTCTATCTCTAATTGAAACATACTTCTCTAATTATCTATGTACACTTACGATGTTCAACACAGCTTGCAGAGAAAGCAGCTTGTTGGCTGCTGCGACAAGAGGAAGGCCATCGATGTTGTCCACGTTGATGGTAGCGTTGGAGAATTTGCGCTTCTTGGTAGATGAAGTCTTGGACCGAGTGCTGGGAGGCCGAAATTTAGGAGCTGAGACATCTTGGGGGGCCTTGCTGCTGGTTTCTTCAGTTTTATCCTTCTTGAGAAATAAGGACTTGAGGTCCTGGAAAGAGAAGTTGGAGGCTGAACCTGGAGCTTCACCAAAGATAAATTGGGATCAGTTTCACAAAATAGTAAGATGCAGCTTAAAACGAAACAAAAACAAGTGCCTTCATGTACCTGCAGACATGGTCTTGGATGGGCTTTGGGATTGTTGAGAGGTGGTCCGAGCACTTGCTACACCTTCATAAAGGTAGCTTCTTTCAGACACTGGGATGCTGTAACGTTTCTGGAGATTCTTAGCAGAATCTCGAGCAGGCTTGATCAATGCTTCAAACTTGGGAGTTGCAAATACAAGAATTAAACAAATCAGTAAAACAAGTAAAAGAATTTACAGAATCGAAATAACTCAGGAAACTCTTCCTACCCTGACGACCCATTGGGTAAGAAGGTTCTTGCAACCGGTTAGACTTTTCCTTTTGACAAAGAACAATTGGCGTCTCCAATCATGATCATTGTGAGAAGCCCTGGGAACCATTTGGGCTTCTCCGGTTCTGGTTTTCAGAACAAACCTATTGTTACCATGGGTGCCAAGCCGGTACACCTTGTAGATTTCAGCAACCCTAATGTTCATTGGCATGACTTGAGAATAAGCTAAGCGGGTGACCGAAAAGAACTTGTTCACCAAAGGGGGGAATGGAAACGTCATGCCGATGAGGAAAGGGTAGTACAGGAAACAGACCCAATCGGAGGATATGTGACCGGCTTTCAAACGAGGGTCGTAGGGGTGGAATTCAGTCTCAGCGGGAAGCATAAGGATCGCTACAACATCTCGATACTACGATCGTCGAAGTTGCAGGTTTCTTCCTCCGTCGTCGAAAGAATACCTTGATCGGAAAAACCCTCGGCCACATTGTCGGAAATAGTGGCACTAGAGCGAAGCATCTTCTTGCCCATCGTTAAAAAAACTCAAGAAAAAAGAAGAGGGAACTGACCTGTGGAAGATTGGAGAAGCTCTAGGGTTTCCGAAAAGAGTTGTGAAAAATTATGAGGAAAAGATGGAGCTTTTAAAGCTGGATATGTCAACGGGAACTTCTCTTGGGAGTTGGGTCGAACTAATTTCGCACGGTCATGATTACATTAGTGATAAGATCAGAATTCAAATTCTTGATAGCTGGCTTGCATGCGCCATCCGTAAAAAATTTGGGGGCAATTATTGGTACCGGATTTCAGGATATATTGAGCAGCTCGCATAGGCTCGCAGGCACTTCACTGTGAGGATCCTGAAATTTATTTTTAACTAACGATTACCTTCCCTTTTGTTTATTTTTTGCAGATTACCTTCGATATGATTCACGTGTCCTAAAGACTCGGTCAACTAACAGAAAACGTGGACTAAATGGACCTTAACGGGCTAGTAGGAGGACGTGGAGTTAGTTGCTAGTTTTTAGGAGAGTAGTTGCAATGTAATCTTATATATATCGAGCTTTAGGTTCACACACGAAACACAATACTGGTACTCTAAACTCTCTGTAACACTTAGAATTCGAGCTCATTTCATTTCTACTTGAACAATTTTCGATTATATAAAAGTTTCAGGTAGCAGGCACTTTAAGCCGGCTCCCGAGGTTTTTTGCTTGGATCCTTGAGGATACTCAGGGATTCCTGGATTTTTCCCTCATTACATCATCGTGTCAACATCCAATCTTACATTTTCATTGCCAAATTCATCAAACACACTACCTCACTTACAAAGTTTGATCAACTAATTGCTTAGACAGTTTTTAACCAAAACAGCTACGTCATGCACCTGCACCCCTGGATCTGTAACTATAGTTTCAATTCCCATCGGTGTGGGAAATCTAATCATACCATGCACCACTGATATAACTGCCCCTAATTGTCGCAAGATAGGTCTTCCCAAGATAACATTATGCACAAATGCTGCCGACACTATCAAGAATGTCACATCCAACTGTCTCACATGCAACCCATTGCCATTGATCATAGGCAAAGTTATTTCCCCCACAGGTTTGACTACCTCCCCAGCAAATCCGATTAGGGGCACACTAGTTGGTCGTAACTGTGAACATATAACCGAGCCCATCTGTCGAAAGCAGTGTTCATACATGATCTCAGTCGCACTGCCACAATCAACATATACTCTTTTCACCAAACCCCACCCCCCCCCCAATCTTTGCAGATATCAGAACCGGTTCTTCTGTCGCCAACTGCTCCAAAATCGGAGGAAACGTTATTTCCTGATACTTCCAATCCACCTGTTTAGCAGTTTTACCTCGCACATTTCTATATAAACCCGGTTGCTGCATCTGCACCATGTGAATTACAGGAGCATCCGCCTGAACATCATTCCTTATTATTTTGACCAAGTGACCCAACTTTCCTGACTTTACCGCCTTATCAATTTCTCGCTTTAAGGTCCAAAACATATCCGTAACATGACCTCTATCCTTATGATATTCACAGTACTTGTCCAAATTTCGAGTAGGTGTAGTTCTTATCTTGGGTGGCATGGGCAAATCCACCTTTTTAGTTGCCAAGATCTGACTCAGAGTTTTAATCAATTCTACAAACTTTGCACCCTGATTATCCGCACAGGTATTTCTTGGAACCCATCCAAAATTCTTACCTCTAGACGGAGGCACTCGCAACCATTTATTATGTGGGACCAATCCAGCCCCCTTATAGATCCACCATTCCCCCGCCCAAAAGGAATAAAGCCTTATCGCATCTGATTAGACCTTCCTTCACATCCATTTAAGTATGCACATGCATTTTTCCCCCTCACAAAGGCCCTTGCCTTATCCATTAAATGTAACACCCGTTACCCATAATCACTATATTATAACATTTGCGGAAGATAGGCCTATTTTTTTTTCCATTTAAATACCAAAACAAGGTTTTAAACTCTAAAGCATACTTTATATAACTCCACTTGTATAACGTACTTTAACTGAAAACTTTCATAGAAAATTTTAGCATGACCTATTCGTAAATCCGAGGATCCTTACAAAGGTCAACCTGTTTTATCAACATGACACTAATCCCAAACACACATGCCCAAAACTAACAACGTAGACATAAAATTAAACAACTATGTAATTCATTAAGCTATACTCCAAAACACGACATGAGGGTTAGCTTGACCCGTTAAGAATACTACACGATCAATATGTGACCATGCAATACACCTTGTTGACCCGTTCCCAAGACTTGATACCACGAGCCTTGACCCCACATGTCTTTAGGTTGTACATCTTCCATTCAATCCACCAAGTTCCAAATCCATCTCCAAGTCTCATAAGGCTTGGCCGCAACTCGTCCTAATCATGAGGTAAACCACCTACACGGTTCACAACACATAAGTTAGCCAATGCTAAGTGAGAACCCAACAATTAAGCCATTCATTCATAAAATATAATTATGCTACTAAAGACAATAAGAGTATGTCTTAACCCATGCCATCACTCAGTGGCATGGTATACGCAGCACATGAAGATCCACAGATGCCCATAGTTGTTTGACACCACTCATCCGGTATTTGTTCCACCTGTTCAATACCAATAACAACACCATCATGTATAATAGTTAGCATATCCAAAATATGGCTGACCCATTAAGGATCACCATCAGTCTGTTATGTACGGCCACTTGAAATCCTGTCACAGCTACAGGAAACACATCACTTAATTGTTCATTAGTCACTTATTAAACATAACATTACACATAAATATCTTCCACTTACTCAAGTAATTCCCACTTACTTAGCGACCCGTTTAGGATAATACCACCAATTAAAAATAAAAGGCATAAAAAATACCCCTTATTATTTCTTCCAAGCGATTTGGAACTGAGCAGGAAGGTAAGGAATAATTTCCAAATCCTGCTCAACAACAATAGCAAAAATACCACAACATACAACCATCTTATTCTCATCATTGGTAGTATACACACCCCTATGCGTATGCTACCGTGCCAAATGGCTCACCCAACCCGTTTCATTCTTTTAAGAACACCACTACATGTTATCCACATACCCCATCATATCATATATCAGTTATCATGATTACATAACCTTGTAATTTGGTTTGACAAGATAATGATATTTCCAATCACAACACTACGTTTGGAATGACCCTGCTAAGTCTTACTTTACAACTTTATCAACTCATAAGTAGTTTATAGAATCTATTACTATCTACCAAAGCATAGCAATAGCCCAAGTTCCCACCCCTTGATCTGTTCATGATCATATTCAAACATCTTACACATCGTTTAATTTCAATCTCAACACATTCCTATCATTGACCATTTACAATCTAGTACGATAATTCAAACTCAACTCTTGTGTATACGACAATTCAAAATCATCAATGAGTTAATAATAACGATACGATGAATCAGAATAAGCCAGACCATCCGAAAATATATATATACATATATATATATATATATACATATATATATATATATATATGAATGCAAATTGGGTTACTAACCTTTTCCACGTGTGATATTTCAACCTTAACCTGTACAATCCCAGCCTTTGACTCCGTGAGCCATTCTTCATCAGATCATTATGCATGTGAATCCTTAACATAAAGCTATCTTGCACTCCCACCAACCTTGTATTACCTGAATTCAACTTGTACGCCTGAAAGTTAGCATATAACTTGCAAGGCACACGATTCAGGATCATTATTTACCCAACCTCTTAAGATCAAGGTTTCATCAACCATAATCATTAGTTAATAAGAATACGTACATACATCTTAACATTTCATAGTTAAACGAATCGGTATCTACTATAACACATAAGTTTGCAAGCGCACACATATCATACACGGATAATTCATCATGTAATCATATCAATTTAGCAATTCCTAAAGTCACCCTACATGATATGAGCTCCGCTTTCATCACCTTGATTATTAACCATACGAATGCAAGGTTGTATAATACAAAATATTATTAAACCACATAATTTTATTATACATGATAATTTTAGTGACTCACAGTTCAACTAGATACATGTTCATGACCACACAACCTTTTAGCAACATACTCCACTTTTTGACATTATGTCCCATTATTTCTCACCACGTGTTATAAAATCATCTACTATACACCAATTATTTCATTCTTAATAATAGAATGAAATTCAACAAGTTTCATCATCATTTTCTGCTCAGTCTCTATTTAGCACCAAAATCCATAGAATATCACACAAAACCACTTTATACAATTTACGTTATGCTCCACTATGATATTTATCACATTAACATACAACATTACATGATTTGCAGGTTCCTAATCACCAATTCAAGCACAATTTCGTAGGTTAGGTTCACTAATTATATGAACCCTAATTCCAATCTTAACATGCAAATCATTATCCTAACATCAATTACTTTTTCAATCAAAATTACACAACAATCTAGAGGTTTCTAACCCTAATTTCAAGTTCAGGAACCCCCCACATTTACAATTAATTCGCATGCCCACTATCCAGCCCTAAATTGGCAATTTCAACATCCACAGGAGGGAAGAAGACTCACCAATAACCATAGAAATCGCATGAGGATGGTAGATTCGAGCCATAGCAGCCCTAAATTGCGATTTTTAGGGTTCAATTCCATCCTCACCATCGTCATCTCCAGATCGCAGGCGTCGACCCCTCCCCCTTCTTCTGACTTCGCGACCTGCTCCCCTAACCCACAACCTCCTCTTTTTTTAAAAATTTTTTTTCGATTTTTGGCACTCTAGTCCCCATAGTTTACTTATATATTAAGTTAGGGACAATTTTTATGTATATTCTAATTAACAACTTAGTCCCTTAACTTTTATAAGTTAAGGAAACCGTTTAATATTTCTTTTGCCAATATTTTCTTTCAAAACCTTTACATCAAAGTTTAATCTAGTATTTAATTTAAATACTACCTCCACATAATTAATCATTTCGAGGGAAAATATCTATACTACTATATAATACATATTGGTTCATGGGGGCATTTTTGTCATTAAATTCCTTAATTTTAAGACGCGTATAAAATTTCATGCACTATGTACAAGTGTTTTAAGCATCTTAATTAAAGCTTCATTTTCTCATCGGCTAAACATTAGGTTAAAATGGGAATTAACCACAAAAGTTTCTTGATCCACGCTTTTCCTGCACACACAAAAACTGCATTTACTCCTTGCACACGCCAATTCACCAGACGCCGCCTTCTTGAACGTTGCTCCACCCTCTCTCCTCTCTTTCATTGGCCATCGCTGCTCCACCCTTCCTCCTGCCTCATCTTCTCCGTTGAAACATGATGATTACTTATTGGAAGGTCAAGATTGAGGAGATTGAGGATCGTTACGTATTCTGCGCGGCTATAAATCCTGGACCATCTCTCCATTTGAAATTACAGATTCATCTTCCAGGGTTTATGCAATTCATCATCCATGGTTTATGCAATTTCAGGTAATTCTGCTCCTCTATGTTCTAATCCTAGATTACGCATCTTTGGGGCATTCCAAACTCAATCGGTCCTAATTGGTTGTTTCCATCTCTTATGTATCTCAGGGGTTCCGATTTTAAACCCTAGATTACGCTTTTTTGAGGCATCCAAACTCAATCGCTGGTTCCTGCTCCACTGATTACGCTTCTTCTATCGTCCAGTGCTATCTAATCTTTTAAGGTATGTTCGAATAACGAAAAATCCGTGGCCATCTGTATTTCAATCGATTTATGTTTATTTAATGTTTGTGTTTACCTTCGACCGTCCACTGCTATCTGATCGTCCACCCTAGATTACCTTCGATCGTCCAATGCTATCTAATCGTCCACTGCTAACAAATCTTTTGTATAATATGAATTCTTCATTATTATCCCCATATCTACAGGATGTGCTCTAGATCTGAGTATTGATTAGCAGCTTATGTTAACCGTGGGACTTAATCGAAGCGATGGTCATGGATGTGTTCTTGGTGGTATGTTTAAGCTCGGGAGGAAGATTGGGAGTGGATCTTTTGGTGAGCTTTATTTAGGTATATTTCTGGTTCTTTATATTAAGCTTCACCTTAGGTATTATATCTATGTTTCTAGCAGTTAATTTCCTCTTTGTTTGATGATACGCCGGTGTTAATATTCGAACTGGGAAAGAAGTTGTTGTTAAGCTGGTATTGATATCCTTTCAGGATTATGCGTTTCATTATCAATGTAAATTAGCCTCCTTGTAATCTGATTTTCATTTCCAATAATTATGTACATTAGTATAAGTTTCCATAGCCAGCCCTCCATGTCCAAGTTTCCCAGCCCTTTCAATTTTGTAAATAGAAAAGCATGGAAACGGAGATCTATTTTTCAATGGCTGATTCTCTTAGATGGGTACTTGTTATTGAATTGTTTGATCTGAATAAATGTTTTTAACTTAAAATATTTTTGCATTAAACGTGATAGTTTGCATAATGTTTTTTTTTAGAATTATGTTCCAAATTTGAGGCCATTTAGTTTTAAGTTAAATCATTTAATATATGGAATTTTGTTTTTGATATTGGTTTAGTCCTATGGATAAGAAATTTGTCACTATTTTGGTTCTACTGAATTGAAAAATATGCCTCCAATCACCATCTTTTGAGTAGTTAATTAACCAACAAGAATAAACTATTTCGAGTAGTTCCATTTCTTTCTAAGATTGCTGAACAAAATGCTATCAAAGTGTGGTTTTAATGTTCTTGAATTGTTTGTGTGATTGAATTGTTTTATTTCTTGAATAAAAGTAATAGTCACTACTGTCAAGGGGAAACTGGTTTTTTATTTTTATTTTTTGTTGCTTTTCATAAAAGAAAAATAGATATTTTTATTTACTTATTGAATTTCATGTTTGAGATGGTAAGTGCTTCTGGTTGGTGAAATGCATTGATCTGATTGGCGAGTAAATGGATTGTTGGCAGATTTGCTTGGTGGACTTTTTGTACTACTGAGCCACTTACCCTTGGTGGACTTTTTTTGATAGATTTGCTTTTTGTAGCTCTGAACTATAGCGGTGTTGTACTGGGATCATTTCCAATAAGGTAATGTTATCTATTTCAATCAGTTAACAATTTAGATGGTCTTAATTTATGTGTTTAAATGTTTTCTCAGTTTCGTCAACCTTGGTATGATATTTTTTTAATGTGTGTTTTATAAATCTGATACTTTTTAATGTTTGTTTAGTTTTTGTTAACCATTTGGTAACCAATCTGATGCTTAATGGTTGTGGTTATGTTGTTTTGTTTAACCATATGGCGACTAATGTTAACTATTTAGCAGCAGCAACATGGAAATATGGTAAAGCAAAATCTTTTTGTAAGGGAACTTGGTAGAATTCATTAAAAAAACAGTGATTTGGTAGCAGGTATGTTGAGGTTTAACTCAAGGTTGATAATCAAGTTTTTTAAGTTGTTTACAAGGGTTTTAATAGAGTTGAGATCTTTAAATGGGTTGATAACTTGGGAGAATGTTATGAACTGTGATTACTTGTGATAACAGTGCCTAATTTTCCTTCTAATCATATTAGAACCAAATGCTAAGACTGACCATTAAGCATCAGATTTCAGAAACTATGAACTTGAACATCATATCAGAAACTAATAAAAATATTTCAAAAACTCAAATTATACGGACTTGATTCACTTTGGTGCTAAAACAAAATAAAATTATGAGTTTGTAAACTAAACGATCATAAGTGTGTGTATAGTTGTAAACTAAATTTGCTTGTAGAATGTGTAGGTCCGAGATCAACCAAACAACACGATATCTAGACAAATACGAGTGCGGAATCCTCGTATAAGCTTGATTCAAGAACCAAGTAGAAGAAAGAGACTAGAACTAATGCAAAGATCGAGTCTTGAATGAGAAACCCTACTTGAATGAAGCTGATCGTAAACACACACAAGAGAGAGAGATCGTAAACTGTGAAAGTGTATTGGAAAAGCTTGGTTACAATCATAATCAAGTGGGTTTATATACTACCCACTATACAAATCGTAAACTATATGGAAGCCCACATGGCCCAATCATAAACACTAAACAAGCCCACTAACTAGTAAATTATAAGCCCAAAACTAATATAAACTAAGCCCAACACTAATGTTCATGCCTTACATAAATATAGCCCTACAATCTTCCCCTAGGCATGAACCATTAGACCACTTCACGGCAGCAGCAAGTCAAATCTGAATGAGGTTTGAACGTTGTTAAACCACCATCCCTTCTCTACAATCTTCTTAGCTGCTCCATCAAATATCCCAACCCTTATAGCATTTGCCATATCATTCTCGTCTCCAAGTATGGGTTGGGTGGCCAGAAGCTTGATATCTTTCTCACCAAATCTAAGCAAATCCACCGGGTCATAAAATCTGAATTGACGCATCGGCTTGCAGAGAACCACCACTTCATGTGTTGTTGGATCGTAATACCAGCAATCAAAGTTTCTTACCAGTGTTTCATCCTCGATCTCATCCAACATATTAATCACCCTTGTGCGCTTAGTTGGTGGCCTCCGTGCTTCTCCAATAGACTCCCCTGTCACAGGGTCAGTCCCGGTCTCTCTCCACCTGACCTCCTTCAGCTCGAAATCTCTGAAATCATTCTCCATGTGGCAAGCAGATTATCTCTGATCTGATTACCTTCTGGTCCATTCCATCTGTTAATAAATGGAGCTCTCAGAAGACTCCTGATCTCAGGCTCAGTCCAGGAGTGGAATTGAGCACGTGTAGAGTAGTACTCCACTGGACTATAGCCGTCACGGATCACGGCAAAGATTTTCTTCTCCATATCGTAATGCCAACATAAGATTGCCTCACGACTCCCACGCTTATCAATTGAGCTTTCACCAACGTCAATGGTGTACTGTGTGGGAGCTGGTCCTTGGAAAAACTCCTTGAACCAGTTTTCGTGAAAACTTGGAGCCTTTGAGATGATCCTGCCACAGTGGGCGTAGTCCGGCATCACAATATCCTCATCACCTTCGTCAGTCTCCATTGCATCAGCAGCTTGAGTTCCCTGAGATGAACTCTGACCAGAGGCACCCGTGTTGTTGGGCCCTGCGCCATCTGTCAGTTGATTAACCTTCCTTCTCAGGTCCTTTATCAGCTTGTAAAGATATTCCATTCTTTCCTTGTCTGCCACCTCATACTCTCTCATATATTTGCTGCTTGCCTCCTCCTTCTCTCTCAAACGCTGGTTTTCTTCCATGAGAGCCTTGATCTCATTCTGTCTGATCCTATTCTGAGAGATCAGGAAGTTGATCTGAGGATCAGCAGTATTCCTCAAATCAACTGGAAGCTCAGCAGCCATCAAGGGGCGGAAACCTGGAGCTGCAAGTGGTTGGCTGGTCACGGTAGAGAGGTTCACTCTAACCGGACTTGGAACAACGAAGGTGCTCTCAACCTCCAGAAATTGCCTATCTTCACGTACAGGGCTTTGCACGTTCAGAATCGGACTAGCTTGCTGCACAGGGGCAGGTTGATCATCACCATCTTCAGTCTGTGTGTGAGACGGTTGCTCTTGAAGGGCTTCATTAACGGTTTCTTCTTGACCACTGGGACCCACAGAACTGGGTCCAGTTGGTTCTACAATCATTAGGCTCGAGCTAGTCTTGGTGAATTTGAACCGTATGCTCCTAGGATCAGATTTCTTTCGTGGAGATGGTTCACGAGCAGGGACGGGTTCTTCTACGAAAGCTTCATCAATGTTTATATTCAGCTCAGGAGGTGTATCATCACTGCCAGACGACCCAACCATATCTTCTCTTGACCTTTTATGGGTTAGTGGCTCCAAGTCCCCATAAATATCATCTTCAGTTATGTCCTGGCCAGTGAGGATGTCATCCATGATATTTTCTTCATTGGATGGAATGACATCTTCATCTTGAACATTAACAGCTTGAGTTACTGTCAAGTCTTGGTCTTCGGCAATTGATGCATTAACTTCAGGCACATCTGCCTCTGGCTCAGAGTCATCCATTACTTGTTCCCGTGCCACTTCAGGAAATGCACCTCTCTTAACCCACTCCAATCTTCCTTCAAATGTCTGCTTGCCTGGTCTGTCTTGGGTTTGCAGACCAAAGACTCCAGAATCCATGACCTTCACATCAAGTTTCTCAACTCTCTCCTCTATCATCGGATACTTCTTCATCACTACCATCTGAACGAACCTTGGCGTCATCAAAAACTGCTCTCTGGCACTCAGCATGGCATTGACTGCCCAGTCTAGCAGCATCATCTTTGAAAAATTGAACTTCCAATCTAATGCTAGGGCTACAAATGCAGTTCCATGAATTTGATTCAGTTGATCGAAACTGGTCCTCTTCCCTAGGAAAGACTTCTGCATATAATGTGCCAGGCACCTCCAGTAGTGCGGCAGAAGCTTTTTGAAGATTGGCGGAAACTTCCCCTCGTACCCCATAGATTGAGCACCAGCAAGAACTATCTCCTTTGTGTATGTGATAGGATCAGAAGCTTCATCTGTGATGTTCAGGCCCTGCCTTATGTCTTCTTCTTCAATGACAATTTGCCTGTTATTGACCGTTGCGGTAATCCTAGTCTTGTCAGAATTCACCCTGGCAGTTCCCCAAAATTCTCTAACCAGCATCTCGTCGATAAGTACATTTGTCCTCAAT
>JBCNJP010011993.1:0-14561 GCA_039602395.1 Deinandra increscens subsp. villosa
AGGATCAAGAGGTTGAGCGCCTCACTGATATGGTTAAATCACAGGATGAGAGAATTGATAAGCTTATGGCGGCTATGGAGTCTGTGATTCAAGATAAACAAGTTCATAGAGCGTCTGTAAGGGACAAACTATATATATATATATATATATATATATATATATATATATATATATATATATATATATATATATAGGTTTGGGGTAAAATACATCCAGCAAAAACGCTACATCCATTGCGGATTCATCTGGGGCGTCCATCAAGATCATCCAACAGCCAGGATCTATGGTGTTTCCGCCTATGGTGTTTTTTTCCGCCACCGAAAACACCATAGGCGGAAACACCATAGATCTTGGCTGTTGGATGATCTTGATGGACGCCCCAGATGAATCCGCAATGGATGTAGCGTTTTTGCTGGATGTAGGCTAACTCGACTCTATATATATATATATATATATATATATTTATTTATTAATTAATTAACTAATTGAATTAATTGTACGTAGGACATGATCAATTCTGCGCGCAATACATCGCGGAAACAATCTACTCAATCAAACTCATCTCAAAGGTCGGCCGATAAGGTACAGATTTGAAACAGTTCTGAATTTGAGTTGATCTGGAAGATTCTAGTTCATCTGGATGAACATGCGTCTCTACTTATAGTTCATCCGGATAGTTAGAGTTCATCCGGATAGTTAAAGTTCCTCAGGATAGGTAAGGTTCATCAGGATAGTAAAAAGTTCATCAGGATAGTTAGAGTTCATCGGGATAGTTAGAGTTGATCCGGAAGATTCTAGCTAGTTCATCTGGATGAACATGCGTCCCTAGTTATAGTTAACCGTGTTGGTTATAGTTCATCCGGATAGTTAAAGTTCAGCAGTATAGGTAAAGTTCATCAGGATAGTTAAAGTTCATCAGGATAGTTAGAGTTGTTCCGGAATATAATTAATAATTAACTGTGCCGGCTATGATAAGTTCATCAGGATAGTTAAAGTTCATCAGGATAGTTAACTAATGTTTAGCCGGTTATGATCGATATGATTTTATTAATTAATTGAATTGTAGGTCTCTTCTGCGACTCTATCACAACACACTCCTCCATCTACAACAGCGTCGCAAAAGGAAAGGGTAACTATTTTAATTTACACAGTTGTGTACTTCCCTTATAACTAATTGCTATATGTTCATTTAATTAAATGCTGATGCTGTCTTTAGGTGAGAAAGAGAAAAATGACTATAGCAGCAGCTGCTGCAGCCAGTGATGCTGGGGCATCAGAGCAGGAAGTGGTATATATATATATATATAATTAATTTAGAAATTTGACAAATCGCTTTGACGTTATCGTTAATTAATATATATGTTACTAATCAGTTAATTACATGGTGTCAATTTAGGAAAAGAATAAGAGACATGCAAAACCTGCAGCTCCTAAGAAGAGTGATCTTCAGTTGGAAAAACCAAATAATTATGATGCCATTGCAGCTGCTACCGATCTGCAGCCAGTAATCCAAGAGGTATAGATTAGTATATACCACAATTTTTGTATTCTATTTTTTACTTTAATTAATTAAATGTTTATATATATGCTATAGTTAATAATATTATTATTATTATTATGTCACTTCTGATCAGGGGAGCCAAACTGCGACGTTGCACATGGAATGGGATCCACTGAACGTCGTGGGAATGGCTGAATTATTACCAAAACAAAAAGATGAGAAGATTCATGGAAGTCCATTAGCTCCTGGTTGCCGTAGAATTAGAGTTTATCAGGTCAAAAAGGGTGCAACATTTTTACCATTCCTAGTAGATGGTAAAACAACGCTTTCGGAGGTTGAAAATAAATATATTATTGCATGGCCGATGAACCGAATGATCCTTCATTCTAATAACAAGTCAGATAGATCACAGCCGGTTGATCATTCTACGGTGCAAAAAGTATTGGAACAACCACAGGTAATTACTACATTAATTAATCGTATCCGCTAATTAATTAACTTTATATATATATATATATATATATATATATATATATATCTGATCGGTTTTATTTGTCATGTTTCCAGGTAAATAATGATCGGAAAAAGATGCCGAAAGTGTACGTAACACCAAACCAGCTGAAGAATCAAAATGTGATAAATAGAAAAATCACACGTCACCAGCAGAAGCAGCTGATCAGCACGGACAATAAATTATAATTAATTATTATAGAAATTAAACTTTGATTAGCTAGTGTCGTATGTTATCTTTTTGAACAGCGTCATGATTAGTGTATGTACATTAATTTTTAATTATAATATATGATTTTTAAGGTTTCTCTATACTAATTAATTAATATATAATTAATTGTAATTAATTAAGAAAATATATGTGACCATATATATAATACCAAAGGCCACACTTTTTATATTTTAACGTGGCCGTTGCCACCATTTGGCCACGCTTATTGGGACAAATTATCTGATTTCAACTACCCTTTGGCCACTTTTTTTTTTCCAATTATATGTGGCTAAAACACAAATATACGTGACCATATAATACCAAAGGTCACGCTTTTTATATCTTAACGTGGTCGTTGCCACCATTTGGCCACGCGTATTGGGACAAAATATCTGATTTCAACTACCCTTTAGCCACTTTTTTTTCCAAATATATGTGGCTAAAACACAAATATACGTGACCATATAATACCAAAGGCCACGCTTTTTATATTTTAATGTGGCAGTTGCCACCCTTTTGCCACGCTTATTGGGACAAAATTTATGATTTCAGCAACCCATTTGGCCACGTTTTTTCATATCATATGTGGCTAAAACACAAATATACGTGACCATATAATACCAAAGGCCACGCTATTCATATTTTAACGTGGCGGTTGCCACCCTTTGGCCACGCGTATTGGGACAAAAATTATAATTTCAGCAACCCATTTGGCCACGTTTTTTTATAACATATGTGGCTAAAACACAAATATACGTGACCATATAATACCAAAGGCCACGCCATTCATATTTTAACGTGGCCGTTGCCACCCTTTGGCCACTCGTACTGTGACAAAATGTATGATTTCAGCAACCCTTTGGCCACGTATTTTTATAATGTATGTGGCTAAAACACGAATATACGTGACCATAAAATACCAAAGGCCACGTTAACCAAACACATGTGGCCGTTGGAACCCTTTCGCCACGCTTTTCTGAAGAATTGTTTGATTACAACAACAAATATTGGTACCCTTTAGCCACGCTTATAGGTGGCTTCAGCCACTGATATTGTAACGTGGCCGTAGGGTACATATGGTCACGGCACCTATGGTGTCGTTTGGAATGGAAAAAAAAAACGTGACAAAACACCTTTTGTCACGGTTTTTTTCCGTGGCCAACGGTTAGTTTTGACGTAGTGATAGAAACCTTCTCGTTTAGTAATTTGGTATGTTTGTTTTATTTTTATTCTTCTTTTGAGTTATCTTAAGTTTTTATTGTTTATTTTCAACGATGGCCAGGTTAATTTAAAGGTTTTAATAAATTTTTATGGGTTTTGTGCAAGAAAGTTTCACCCCTCCAGAATCGCAGGGGGAGATAATGTGAAGAGTCCTAGGGTTTAGGGGAAGTATTTCTAAGAAACCTGTATCCTATGTTGGGGACTTTGGTTAAATAATGCTAACTCGATAACCAGTCATCATTGTCTGGTTAGTGTTTGTTCCATGTTGTGCATGACAGGCTAAATAAAATGTCATGGAAAAGAAAAGTCAATGATTGCTGCTGCTGTTCGTGTTGAAGAACCAGCCGGAAAAGGACTTACCCTATGCTCAGGGGAGGTTTGTTGGTCTTTCAAGTGAAGCTTCTGAAGACTCAAAAGATACCATTCACATGTTTAGGGGAAGCTGAATGAAGAAAAGATGCAGAGCAGTCACAACGAGAAATTCAAGAATGCCAAGATAGAGGTTTTCAAAATTTATCCTCTGAAGTTAATGGCAAGTCAAGACAGTTACTGATGATTCAGCAAGGAATCCACATTTTTCAAAAAGAAGCAAGTATTTGAGAATCCTCCTCTCATTACGTGTTTATCATTTGGAGTTCAAGTTGATGATGATAAAGAGAGAAAGCCATCAAACATCTCTCATGCTGCCCAATGAAGATTCTCCAAGATAAAGAATCTTCACCAACCCATGCTTAAGCCAAGGAGAAGACTGCAAGTCTGAAGATTGAAAGTAGAAGACATTTAATATCACAAGCCAAGGGGAAGATTGTAAGGGAATAATTTGTGGCTTGTGTATTAAATCACCACTTGGTGGACTATTTTGAAGGCCTATGTGATCGAATAGGTGTAAAATAGTTGGGTTTTCATTGTATTGGGTCATTGGGCCAATTGGGACATGTTAGGGCCCAATTAGAAAGAGTTTAAGGGGTGTTTAGTGGGCCTGTTTAGTCAAATCCGAAAATTAGGTTTAAGATTTGTTTATCTATATAAACAAATCTTACTACCCATATCAGAGGTTGGCTAGTTGAGAGAGACAAAAGGGGGCTTTTCGGTTTCTATCGAATCAGTGTACCAGACGATTATTTAATCGTGTGCACTTTGTTCCAGGTTTTATTGTTTAATTATTGTGTTCTTCGATTTCTATTTCTTGCATCTTGAATCAATCGATTGACTGGATTCCGCACACTCAATCGAGTACTGATATCGTGTTAAGAACTGTTTTCGGGACTTACACTTACTCTGATTAGTCACAGTTGTAGTTTCTCACTCAGAAAATGACGTCCATTCCGTATGTTTTTCAAATATCATTCGATTTCGTGTTTTACACGTGTAAGTAAAGTTTTCAATAATCTATGATAATCTGAGTTACACCATCTCACTATCACACACATAACCTTTTGTGCCCTAAATGAAATTTTGACCTAATTTCCCGTTTTATATGTCGGTGATTTTACGATTTTCTTCTATGATTTTAAATCGGACACTCACCCTAATGTACCCATTGTCTCATGATTGCTTCTCTTTTTCTCAGCATGGATCGTCACATTCCTCACCGCGACCGTCAGGGTGGCTCAGGAAGTCGTACGCAAGTGATGGCTGTCCTCCCTGATTTAATTCAGCAAGCTCTCACTGCCAATGCCACTGATCTAACACAAGGAAACTCGAGTGTTAGGTCCTCCTTTACCAGAACCAGCAAGAGGAAGAGAAAGACTAAGCCTACTGCTAGGGCCACAACCCCTGGGGCTCCATTTGATGCTGATATTCCCGCACCTCCCGTCACTCAAGGTGTTCCTGTTGTGCCGCAAGCTAAGAAGCCCTACTTGGGACTTCACCCTTTATACAATCGGTGCAACATCATCACCCTACCCATCTTCCATGTCGGCGGTGCAAAAATTGTGGCCTTTTGGGTCATCATATGGGTATCTGCAGCCGATCTAGCCATCTTGGGAGCACCACTCACCAGCCAGCTCGAGCTCAGCCTCAAATGTTTCAACCAGTGGTGCCCATGCCTACTCAAGCTCTTGTTGTTCGCCAGAATGCCTTTGTCTCCACCTATGATTTCTATTACTATGGAGTCCCTGGTCTCACTCCTTCGGCACATCCACTGTTAGCTACCGTTAACGCTGCCGTCAACCGTGAAGCTGTCCGTGGACCCCATGTTGGATCTTCCCACTCGGATGTTGTTTCATGAGTCTTATGATTGATGCTTTGTAATCGTTGAAATCATTAACTTTCTATGTAGTAGTTTCCTTTATGTTGATGTCGTTTGAAACCTTATTGTTCCCTTTCTTTTATGCACTTATGTACTCGGATATGTGTTGTCTCATTTGGATTTTCTGAATCATTTATCCCTTATATGATAATTTTCGCTATGGGTACGTTGGGTAAATTCTCGTTGATGGGTTCGCAATTTTACAAGTTGCGTGGTTATGGGATTACACATATACATGCAGACAAGCGGGTACATAAGCGGGTTATGAACCTACGCGCATATGACTCTCCTGTGTTGTTAAAAATTTCAAGTTAACCATTTTAAAATACCTTCGTTTGATATGTCTCGTGTATCCTCTAGGTATGTGTGTTGGGGAGTCTACCCTTTTGGAAATTTATGACTTTAAAAGTCCACATGTTAACGGAATTGCATGTGTATTAGTTTATGATTTTACAACCTTTCGAGTAGATAACCTTATACACATACCAGTAAAAAATCTATTGTTCGAAGTTTGGTCTTTATGACCATTGAGTTATGTCTGTCTTTCAACCTAACTCGTTGATGTTCGTTCTCCAGCTTTGATTACAGTTAGCATCATCAAATCCTTCCCCTCTCATCATTATGAATCTGTATGCTTTAAGGAATCATTCGTATCTCACCACACACTCAGATCCCGATAATCCGTGACGATAAACCAGCCTGTGGGCTTTAGTCCACAATTACTTGCAAATGGAGAGAATGCATTTAGGACCCAAAATTGTGGAAGTTAATCATAATGAAAGGGGAATCGGAGACATTCGAAGTCACATCGTGTCTCTCTCCCATTCACCAAATCAACTTTCACATTGCCTATAAGCCTGTGCGACTCCAATTGCCAGTCACCTTATCGTCTCTAACCCTCGGGGAACCGTTCTCCTCTACGCTCCCGTTTCTCCTTATGGGTTTTGTCTCGGCCATTGTGTTAACTCTCCTTATCAGTTCACTTCATGCGTCTTAGCTTTTGTTTGTATTTGATTCGTGACCCTTATTAAAGTTTGTAATCGCCTTCATAGGCGGTATATGAATTTGCTCATTTCTCATCCTTGATCCCTATCATGGGAAACTCATTTGTATTCAGATCAGAAACTCTGGGGTGTTTCGGCTACATAGGTTCGTGAATTCAGCTCTTGATTTACTCAATAGTCAATTTACGGAATCGATCCGTGCCATTTCATCCCCAGATTTGTCTGGCATTTCTTTACCATTGACTCATGAGTCTAATTTAGACTCTGTACCATCATTTCATGGATTCAATCCTTTGTTTCGAGTCTTGATTGTTGCGTGTCTTTGATGATTGTTTCGGTTGCGGCTCAGTCTTTCTTCACCTATATCATTATGTGACCATTTGTTGGTTCGTTAATCTTTTTCATCGGGTGTATTATTTAATTCTAAATCTTTGGCCTTATTTGGAGGGGTACTATGGGTGGTTGTGACCGATAATCTCTATCAATCAAGTTATTCTCAATTTTAAGATATGGTTAAATTATCAGATTTCTCGTATTTCAAGTTGTGTTATTCGATTTATGTTATCATGATTCTCGCATTTTAAGTTATGTTATTCGGTCCATGTTATTGATGTTTTGTCAAAAATCAACAAAGTGATTTTGTATTCCAAACTTAGAATGTGAGGTATGTGCTTTTCGATTACGATGTGAAGATACTTGAAATGTAGAAGTGAACACAAGGATGTAACGAGGGAAAACTCCATGATCCTTCGAGTTGCCTCTAGGAATCCTAGGAAAAAAACCTCGGGAGCTGGCCTGAAGAGCCTGCTTCCTCACTATTTTATTGATAAGAAACTAGAAATTTCAAGGGTTTTGGAGGATTGATCGATCGATGCTAAGTGTTACAACAGTTGTATGCTATCAGAGCTAAAGTGTATCAGTTTTGTGTGTGTTCCTAAATCAATCCAGTCCTCAATTATATAACGAATACATGTATAACGAACATTCCGGGATTCCCGGGATCCAACTAACTTTAACTTTAGAGCTTTATTCATCCACTTGGTCCACGATCTTCATTAGCTGAAGCATGTATCTCGGAGGTAGTTGATGACTTAACGGTACCTGGGTCAAATAAACACGTGGTAATTATAAGGGTTAGTCGAATAATATAAATCAGGATACATGGTCAAGCGAGATTCCCAGACTATAGTAGGATTCCTGAAATATCTGAGCTTCTTGCGAGCATCCTGAAAATACACCCTCAATAATTGCCCCTTGAATTTCGACAGATGTGAATAAGCTCAACAACTGTCAAAATTCAAAAAGATACTAAATCTACGGCGTTATCATGGTAAATATGGTTAGGATGGACGTTTTTATGGCGTCCGATGGATGTGATGGTCTTTATTGCTTTCTCTTTAAATACAAGATTTTGAATTCATTTAACCTTCATCTTCTTCGGAAACCCTCTCGAGCTTCTCCGATATTCCAGGTCAGTTCCCATCGTCTTTCTTCTTCGTGTTTCTAGGTTTTCAGCCATGGCCAAGAAAAGAATTGTTCTTCTTCTCTGTTAAACTTCCCGGCGATCGAGGATTTCCATGATCAGGGCTATATAGTCCCCGGCGAGGAGGAGTCCTGCACATTCGATGACAGCGATATCCATGATCTCAAGGTTTCTGGTATCTTCCCTCCGAGAACGATTTTCCAACCTTTTGATTCTAGGGTCAAATCTGATATCAACTCCACCACTTGGGTTTGTTTCATGTACTACCCCTTCCTGCTCGATATGACATTCCCCTTTCCGGAGCTGGTTACCCAATTCTTCAAGACCAACCGACTCTCTTATGCCCAAACCATGCCTATGGTTTGGGGAATCTTGTACTCCCTTGATCAACTGAACCAAACTTGGAACCTGGAAATTGGGATTTCTGAAATCTGTGAGGCCTACCAACTCAGAACCCATGGTTGCAGCCGATTTGTCTTGAAGGTTCGCACCTCCACTTCTCAGCTGATTCCCCGAGCTTCCCATAATGATCATGATTGGAAGAAGCATTTTTTTCTTTTTGAAGCGTGACTCGATCCTTGGGGGTAAAGAATTGCCATTGAAGTGGGTTGATAAGGGTAGGATATTGATTTCTCTTTTGTAACTGAATCCTTAATCTGTGTTTAAGTTCTTTATTGTTCTTTGCAGCACCCAAATTTGAGAATCTTGTCAAGGTGCAGCCGGATCCCAAGAAGCTTGAAGCACTTTATCAGATTCCTGCCACTGAAGCAATTTCCAGGGAACATAGCTACTCAGCCAACCACATTCCTGAGATGTCTGGTAAGTTTTCACGGGATCCTGAACTGCTTGCTTATTTAAGAATCCCAAATGTTGACAATTTTTTTTTCTTTGCAGCCCCCAAGTCCAGCTCTTTGTTCTCTCTGAAGGACCTTGACAACCTCCTTAAAGTCAATAAGGAGCAGATGGAGAAGTGTGCCACCTCCAAACCACCTCTCAGCCGGCCTAAGGCCTCGCTTCCAAGAAACGAAAGACTGCTGAAACCCCCGTGTACCTGGAAACTTTCGAAGATCTCGCCCCCTCCGAGGTTAGCAACAAGGTTCTCTCGATGCAGACCATGGTCAACCTGGTAAGAAGCTCAACAAATGCATATGTTAGTTTTATACCTGTTGCAGCTGCTGATCAGAATTCCTATTTCCTTGTGTAGGGCATCGAGAAGCTGAGCAGCCAGGCCATGGACATGGAGAGGAAGCTGGCCGAGGCTGAGGAAAAGATCCAGGCCCAAGCTGACATCGCTAAGGGTAAGACCATGTTCTATGAGCATAAGCTCACTGAGCAGTGCCTAACCCTGGAAGCCAAGATGGCCACTGATGCTGAAGTGGGCCAACTTTTCGCTGCCGGAGCGACCTGGAGTGCAAAATTCAAATGGCGGGTGAGGCTGGCTTCAAGGTGCTTGGCTGGGATGTGGTGGGCTAGAAGGGTATTCTGGAATCGTTGGGAGGAGGTGATGGAGATGTGGCTGGAACTGGGAAGGATGGGGCCGATGGCTGCTCCTCAAAGACGATTCCAGAATCCCCGGTGGCGGTGACTAGGGCTTATGTGCTGGAGCTTGGTGAGAGTAAAAAGCCTGGGGAGGTGGAGAAGCTGGTGAAGGAAGGGAATGCAATGGGCGATGAAGATAATGCAACGGTCTAAGCCCATTTTTTAGGTTTTTGTGTTAGGTTGGTGGTTTTTGTGAAACAATTTGTGGTTCCTCTAAGAAACAAGTAACAAACAACAAACAATGACAGGGATCCTGGTGGAGGGATCTTGTGTTTTACAAGTCGAAACCAGGATTCCTAAAACAAACTTTTGACCTCTGAGCTTCCCAAGAGGAGGGATCTTGAGGTTTTCAAGACGAACCTTGGGAAGCTCAAAACCCATTTGCATATGTTTAATAATATGACTATCTTTTGGCTTTACTCTTTGTGTTTTGATTTAAGACTTTGCTTATAAGAATCATTATGAAGTTTTCTAAGAATCTCAAAAAGTATTTGCATATTAAGATATCATTTGAGATTTGATAACCGAATAGGTCAAAGTTTAAAATTAAGTGATAAAATTATAAGTCACCTGACCTTCAAGTTTTACCTTAGTCGGCTTCCTAATCAAAACCGCTATTTTTTTTGATATCTCATTCAGGATTCTGGTAGGAATCCCGAAAGACAACTTTTCCAGTTTATCTTGATATACTGCCTTGGGAATCTGAAAAGAGTTTAATAAGATTCCTGCCAGGGGCCAAAGGAAGTTTTTCTGAAAATAGGACAACAAATTTAGGAATATGCTGGGGATAAACCCGGGATTCTTGGGACTAAGCCAAATCTGGGGACAAGCGCATTTTTTCTTGGGACTAAGCCAATACTGGGGACAAGCCCTTATATACTTGGGACTAAGCCAACTGGGGATATACGCGTACGTAAGTGACATGAAAATGCCATAGCCTTAGTTAACACGCTTGTGTTAAAAACCTTGAGAATCCGCCCAACAGCCTACAATGACAAGATTGTCAGCCACCCATGAGATGGACTGGTCCGACCATCTTGAGCATACTGATGGAAAACGTGCGCTCATTGCGAGGGTCGTACGCTACTAGCGATTACACAAACTTAGGAGAGGTGATATCCTCTCAAACCTTTGGAGGTATGTAGGATACCTTAATCGAAATAGAGGTGATTAGCCTCTAATTGGGGATTCTCAAAATCTGCAAAACACTCAATGCTCGGTGAGGGGTAGGTGTTAGCTTGGCTAACACCACTTTTGATGCTTAAGTCAGTATCATGTGAAAGGAGTAATAAGAATAATATTGAAATAGGATTAGTATACATACCTTGTGGTATTTGAATAGTGAGGATCCTTGGTATTCCAAACGAATTCTCACATAAAGCAAGCTTTGAGATGGATGGCATTCCAGGCTCTTGGTAGGGGTTCTCCTTCCACAATCTCCACTATGGATGTCTTCAAGCACCTCAAGGGCTTCTGATCTCTCTAAGCATCTCAAGTAGACACCTACAAGAGATTTTCTATATAATATATTATCTAAGATAAATAAGGTAATTCCTTGGCGCAAAAAGCCCTAGGATTTTCACTCTTAGGAATCTCCCCGTCTTTAAGATATTTGATAATTGGATAAGTCCAACATTCCTGGATATCCTTGGGATTCCTAACATCTACTTCTTTAATTTCATCGATCGTGTAAGATTCCTATTGAGCTATTACCGGTATGAGAATGTGTGTTATAATAATCCTGATATCCTGAGCGATGAAGCCAAGTTTGCTAAAGCATCTGCTTCTGAATTGTCTTCTCTTGGAACTTGTGAAATGTTAAAATTTTCGATGAGCAACGATAATCTTTTAACAGATTTCAAGATATTCGATTAGATTCTCCCCTCTCACTGCATAAGAGCCATTAAATTGGTTAGTCAATAGAAACGAATCAACAAATACTTGAATACATCGGATGCCCATATATCTAGCCAATTGCAACCCAACAATCAAAGCTTCATACTCAGCTTCGTTGTTGGTAGCCTGGAATTCACAAGATATGGATAGTGGTATTATGTCCCCCCTGTGGAGATTTTAGCAGGATGCCCAACCCTGTTCCTCTAACATTTGAGGATCCATCAGTGTAAAGGATCCAGTCTTCTTCGAGCTTCTCAAGCTGCTGGACTTCCTTATCAACTTCTGGTTCTATGTCACTACTGAAATCAGCCAGAAAGTCAGCCAAGGCTTGAGATTTGATTGTTTTCCTCGGCTCATACTTAATGTCATAGGCACTCAGCTTGACTGCCTACTTAGCCATCCTCCCAGACATTTCTGGCTTCCTGAGAACTGCCTTTAAAGGATAGTTAGATTTTACAATTATAATATGAGTTTCAAAATAATGTCTAAGTTTAGTGGAAGCCCTTAGAGATAGGATTAATTTTTCAAGGTGAGAATACATGGACTCTGCATCTAGCAGAGTTTTACTTATGTAATATACCGGATGCTGCTGACCTTGATGGTCTTTTACTAGGACTGCAATAACTGAGCTTCCGGAAACATCTAGATATAAATATAGTGGCTCCCCATCTTCAAGTTTCATTAGCAGCAGAGCTGCCGATAGGTAGTCTTTTAGGCATCTCAAGGCTTCTTCGTGCTTCTCAGTCCACTCGAACTTCATATTTTTCCTCAGGATATCATAGAAATCTTTGCTTTTTTTCTAAGGATCTTGAGATGAACCTGTTAAGTGCTGCAATCCTGCCTGTCAATCTTTGTACCTCCTTTACATTTGATGGGGACTTCAAATTCAGGATCGTTTTGATTTGCTCGGGGCTTGCTTCAATTCCTCTTTCAGTAACCATGTAGACTAAAAACTTTCTGGCTCACACTCCAAAGTGGCACTTGGAAGGATTGAGCTTCATGTTATACTGATTAAGGATATTAAAGGCAGTTTGGAGGTCCCTGACATGATCTTCTGCCTTATTGGATTTCACCACCATGTCATCTATGTAGACTTCTATCGTGTCCCCCAGTTGCTCTTTAAACATCATATTAACGAGCCTCTGATAAGTGGCACCTGCATTTCTTAAACCAAAAAGCATAGCAGTATAACAATAGATACCTATTGGAGTTATAAAGGCTGTATGCTCTTGGTCACATGGTTCTATCTGGATTTGTTGGAATCCTGGTGAGGCGTCCATGAAGGTGAGCATCTCGTGATCAACTATGGCGTCCACCATTGCATCAATATGGGGAAGTGGAAAAGGATCCTTAGGACATGCTTTATTCAAGTCTGTGTAGTCAACACAAACTCTCCACTTTCCATTCTTTTTTTGGCCCACCACCACGTTTTGCTAGTCACTTGGGATATTTGACTTTTCTAACCATCTTAGAATTTAGGAGCTTGTAAACTTTTTCTTGAATAATAACATTCTTCTCGGGAGCAAACTTTCTCCTCGTTTGTTGTATGGGCCTGAAAGAATGATCTAAACCAAGTTTATGAGTAATAACATGTTGAGGGATACGTGTCATATTCATGCTTCCATGCAAAAGTCGAGGTTCTGGATTTCAGAAGCTGAACCAATTCTCGTTCAATACCCGATGGGATGCCTGTTCCTACGAGCACCTTGATTTCAGGATTCTCAGGATCTAGAAGGACTTCTTTGACACTAGGCTCCATGTCCTCGTGTACATCAAGTGCTCTTTTCTGTAATTGCTATCCCTTTGTCATCTTGGTGGTGTTCTTCAATAAAGTTGAGTAGCAATTCTTGGCTTCCTACTAGTCACTTTCAATCCTTACAACTCCCTAAGGTGTGGGAAGCTTGATGCATTGATGATAAGTTGAAGGGAACGCTTTCATCTCGTGTATCCATGGTCTGCCAAGAATTATATTGCAAAAAGAGAGAGAATTTATAACACAATTTTTTTTCATAAAATTTACCCCCTCTATGTATACTGGTAACCTGATATCCCCAACGGTGCCTTTAGTTCCACTTCTAAAGCCAACCAGGACTGAGGATCTTACAACTATTTTAGTTTCTTGGATCCCCATCTTTTTGAGCACATCAAGATGAATTATGTTTACTAAGCTTCTATTATCAATCAGGATCTTGCGAACAAAATGGTTAGCAATATATAAAGTAATCACAAGACTATCATGATGGGGATCCTGGACATGAGAATGGTCACTCTCATCAAAGGATATGAGTTTGTCTTGAGTAAGGGTGGATGTCCGGACAGGTCTGTCACTTTGTTCAGTTTTGGATTCCTTAGCATGTTTCTTGGCCGAGGAATAGATAGTGCAACAGATGTCTGAGCTTCCTGATATGAAGTTGATTATTTGAGCATCCTGAGGTGGAGAAGCTGCTCTCTGAGGAACCTTGTCGGCTTCCTGAGTCTTGACCTTCTTTCTGCCAATCAATTCTTTGAAATGCCCCTTACTGAGTAGGTAACTGATTTCCTTCTGGAGTGCTATGCATTCATCTGTTAGGTGGCCAAAACTTTCATGGAAGGCGCACCACTTGGTTTTGTCCTTCCAGGATCCCTGCTTATCGTTTTTTCTAGGCCATATTGCCTTTTCACCAAGATCCTGCATTGTACACATTAAGCCACCAATATCAACAGAAAAACAATACTCAGATATCTTAGGATACTCCTCCTCATCATCTTCTTGATCTACAACATTGACTTTGTGATTGTCTGGTTTGGAATATGGACGGGATCTATACGGCTTCCAGGGGGATTCCGACTTCTTATGTTAGGATCATATTTAGGAATATCCAATCTTTGGTGGATCTTTTTGTCATCCTCCAAACGGATAAATCTCTAAGCCCTGCCGCGTACTTCGTCAAGGTTCTTGGAAGGAG
>JBCNJP010011994.1:0-14561 GCA_039602395.1 Deinandra increscens subsp. villosa
TGCATTATTTGAAATCATCCAATCATTTTCATGTCAATAATGGACAATTTTATGAAGGTATGTTGGAAGTTTTTTCTTAGTAACCTTCTTTTTCTGAATATTTCTTACATATCTATCCAAGAAAGTTCAAAATACATATGTAAACCTCTGTTCTTACTACCCTTTTTTCTTCAGAAGCCTCTGTAATTACATATGTTTTTTCTCCAACACTTTTATATGTATTTACATATGTTATATTCAGAAGCTTCGGATGGAAATCCTAATATTCAAGACAATGTCAACATCGAGGTTTCTTCATCTATTAATATTGTCCTGATTGAACAAATGTTGTTGTAATGGTTACTTATAAGTTAATAAAATTTATTTGTCATTTTTTGGTATACTGTCAAGATAATTTACACATGTATAATGTTATGAGCATAAATTTCTTATGCTACCCATGACGAAAATCTACGTATGTAAATTACTTTGATTTACATATGTAAATTAAAGTAATTTACATATGTAACATGTTGTGATGTTTACGTATATGAATTGATTAACTTTTTTCTTGAATTTACATATGTAAATTACTTAAATTTACATTCTAAATTACTTGAATTTACATATGTAAATTAATTGAATTTACATATGTTGATTATTTGAATTTACATATGTAGATTATTTGATTTTACATATGTAGATTATTTGATTTTACATATGTAACATGCTACGATGTTTACGTATATGAACTGTTGAACTTTTTTCTTGAATTTACATTATAAATTACTTAAATTTACATATGTAAATTGTTTACATACATAAATAATTTTAATTTACAAATGTAGTTTTTTTTTCTTCCATATGTATGTATTTTTTAAGTTACATATGTTTCTTTAAAAAACTCCATACATTTGGTGAAAATTACATATCTTTCTTTAAAAACCTTCATACATTTTGGTGAAGAATTATGTTATATCTCATTTACATATGTAATCAATTTGATTCCTTAAATTGTTGGATATAAATATTTACATATGTTAATTCAAAAAAATTCAAACATGTGTTTACTCAAAGCATACTACATATGTAATCTCAAATTTAGCCTTTATTAGATTAAATTATGTATTAATTTTTTTAATATAAAAATACATATGTAAATCAGTTTTTCTTTACATATGTATGAAAAATCTTAATTTAAATATACCATCAATTTTGTTGGTAATTACATATGTTTTTTGTTTACATCTCCCAACAATACTTTTTAGGTTACACTTTAATAATTACATATGTAAATGTTTTAGATATGTAAATGTAAATAATGTTAATTTACAATTGTAGTTTTTTTTTTCATATGTATATATTTTTTAAATTACATATGTTTCTTTAAAAATCTCCATACATTTAGTGAAAATTACATATGTTTGTTTTAATAATCTCTGTACATTTGGTGAAGAATTATGTTATATATCATTTACATATATAATCAATTTGATTCCTTAAATTGTTGGATATAAATATTTACATATGTTAATTCAAGTTAAATCTCCATTACTTGAATTTATATATGTAAATTACTTTTGCTACATTCGTAAGTAATTTACATTAAATTACTTGTGCTACATTCGTGAATTTACATATTTTTATATGTTGTTGTAATTGTCACTTATAAGTTAATAAAATATATTTGTTATTTTTTTGGTATATCTGTCTAGATAATTTACATACGTATAATGTTGTGAGCATAATGTTTAATAGCAGTAATACTCTTTTTACATATGTACAATTCATATATTGAAAATTAAAAAGTCTTGAATTTGAAAAAGTTGAAGATATAATAATAATTTGGAGTTGAAAAAGTTTGAAAGGAAAATATATATATCTGTCATGTTTGGTGTCTTGAGAGTTAAAAAAGTTGGAGAGAGAAAATGTTTTTTTATCTTGGGAGTTGAAAAGGTAGAGAGAGAAATGGTGGGTGAGATTACTATTTTGTCATTTTAGGTATTAAACACTAGATAAAAAAACAAAAATAAAAATGAAAATCTCAAGAATTAATCTCAACCATTGATGAAGAAGATCTAAGGCTATAAAAGAGTTTTCAAAACTCAAGATGAGTTCTTTTAGGGGTGTTCATGGTCCGGTTGGTCCGGGTTTTAGGATTTTTTTAAACCAAACCGTAACAAACGGGTTAGAATTTTTTCAAACCAAACCGAACGGTTTGGTCCGGGTTGACTGGATCGGCCAAACCGGGTTAACCGGTTTGGTTTACGGTTTTACCGGTTTAAACCGTCCAAGTTGCAAACTCTATTTTTTTTGGGCTGATTTTTGGACCTGTTTAAGGCTAGTTTTGGGTCGGTTCTAGGCTGATTATATGTCGGTTTGGTCCCTGATGAATAAAACCAACTTACAAGTTACAAACTACAAAGTAACAAACAATCCAACATCCTTTCTATAATAAAACAATCTTACAAAATAACAAACATTCTGCCACTTTGAGAGATCGAATAAAACAAACTTACAATGTAAAACCAAACTTCATAATCCAAAACTCAAGTTCCATACATAATCCATTTCAAAACAAAAACTCCAAAAGTACCACAAGTTTATAATAAACTAAAACCAAAAGTTATACAAAAGTCATAATCCATTTCAAAAGCTTCATGTCTTCAATTCTTCATAACCTTCAAAGTTTAAACTCCTTGTTTGTTGTCATTCAACATGTTCCGTACAAAGATTCAAAATGCTAGCAAAATCTAAGTATAATAACACAAAACCATATTTCGTTAGACGTTAGTAATGAACAATATTTAAATAAAAAATGTAGAACAATATTGTTAGTAATCGTACCATTTTCATTTTTCTCAATATCTTCTATTGCACTTTGTAATTCTAGTGGCTCTTGTGAAACTTCATTCCTTAGCGAATCTTGTGCACATATGAGTGCTTGAACCGTCTTCGGGGTAAGAGCACTTCTAAAAGAATCTAAGACATGCCCTTCGGTGCTAAATGTGGATTCCGAAGAAACGGTGGAAACGGGAATAGCCAAGAGATCCTTTGCAATCTTAGACAAAATTTTATATTTTGAAGAATTCATTTTCCACCAACCTAACAAATCAAAAGGCCCTTCCATACTTTCACATCCTTCTTTCAAGTATCTCTCTAACTCACTTCTTTCATAATCACCGCCACTTCTACACTCGGACTTGAACTTTAATAAACGCCTCTTTCTTATGTCATCAATATTGCTACCAAAACTTTCATCCAAGTTTGTATCATTTTGTGAGCAATTTATAACATGATTGGGATCTTGTGCACAATATTGATCAAAGATTCTTTCCAAAGTAGTTTTAATCCTTGTTTGTAAAGTGGAAGAAAACAAACCCACACCGTACAAGTCATCAATATTCCAATTAACATATGTTAATTTCCAACGAGGATCAAGAACCACGGCAACAAACAACAAAGGGTTAGTTTTCTCCATATCCCTCCAATATTTGTCAAATTTGTTTTTCATATCATTTGCCATTGTACTCAACTTCTTATTACCATCTTTAATGGAATATTAGTAATATGAGTACTGTAGGTCCGAAAATCTCCCAAACACACGATATAATGATCTAACACGAGTGCGGAATCCTCGTGAGAGATTGATTCGAGAGAAATAGTAGAAGAATAGACTAGATCTTTAAGAAAGATGTAGTCTTGAATGGAAATCAGCTACTATTCGAAGCTTTGAAGCTGATCGTAAACGCCAACACCAATAAGAAGTCGTGAACTATGTTTTCCAAAGCTTACTTGATCATAAACATGAGGTGGTATTTATACCACCTCTTACAAGGCCTTGGGCCAATCATAAACTCTAACTAGCCCAATCATAAACCCAAGCCCATGCCCAATCTAATAGTAAACTAGCCTAAACATAATAAAACTAGCCTACTAATCTAATTAAACCCTCTAAGCCCAGCCTAACTTATTTAATATTACAAGCCTCATAATCTAGCCTCTACAATCTTCCCCTAGGCTTGTGATATTAAACGTCTTCAATCTTTGAAATTCTTCTTCTTGGCTGGCTGGCAAAGACGTTGATGAAGATTCTTTCCGCAGAAATCTTCAATGGGTTTCATGACGGGCACTTGGGACTTCCTCTTGATCAGCATCAGCTTGAACTTCTTGAAATGAACAAGCAATGAAATGGAGGACTCTCATTGACTTGCTTCTTGAAAGAACTAGTTCTTGCTGAATCTTCGGTAACTGTCTTGAATCTTCAAAATAATTAGAGGTTAAATTTTGAAAGACCTCTAACTGTGAAGACCTTGATTGTTGAACTTGGATCTTCATGATCTCTGACTGCTCTCTGCATCACTTTCTTTTTCAAAGATTGACTTGAAATCTTCAGCTTCCCCTAAACTTGTGAGCATTTTCTTTGAAAAACTTTTGAAGCTTTTGGATACTTGTAAAGATACCAACAACTTCCCCTAAACAGTTGCTTTTAAGATGGAAGTCTTGTCCGGTTGGTTCTTTAACTTGAGCAGCAGCAACATCTTTCTATCATCAACCTGTCTGACACACATTTGAAAAAATATACACTACCAGACATGTGATGACTGGTCTTTGGGTTAGGAGGTAATTATCATCTGTTCAGTTGATTCAAATTAACATAATTTTAACCAAAAACCCTAATATAGATACGGGTTTTCTATAAAACTTCCCCAGAACCCAAAGACCTCTAAAGACTTCCCCTTAGCTGATTACTTCCCCTCAGCTAAAGACTTCCCCTGAGATAATACATATTATCCTCGAGTTCCCTTCGGATACTATGTATTATGGAAGTCTTTTCGGATAATAAGTATCATCCTCGAGTTCCCTTCGGATAATACTTATTATCCCATACTCCTTTCCCTAAAAATTTGTCAAGATCTGACGGAGGAAGTCTTTTCCATTAGATAATAAGTATCATCCTCGAGTTCCCTTCGGATAATACTTATTATCCCATACTCCTTCCCCTAAAAATTTGGCAAGATCTGTCTGGGGCAAATTGTCATGCATTAAAACCCTTGAAAAACATATTTTGACTTCTCAAATCAACCTGGCCAAGACAAAAACACACCAAAAAGAACTTAACGACTCACACACGAAAGATAAAAACAAACAAATACTTACCAATATCAAACGTGAGAAAGTTTACAAGGGATCAAACCATATGAATCTGACTGAGGAACCCTTTTCAGCTTCAGTTACTTAACGAGTCCAGGTGATTGCCGGTATGTTTGTCCGCTTTAAACTCAACTCCGTTTAATCCCAACCGAATGCGTTATGCTTAATATAGTACCATATTACCGTCATGTTTAATTGTCCCCACACCCAAGCGTACACAGCAAAACCTACCCAACCTCAGAGTTTATTGAGGATTCACAAACCCCCAACTTGAGGAACCATGCAACACCACTATGACTACCACTCATTTTCATTAACCATCAGTTGGTGATCAGGTCGGCCGCTAAGCACGCAAAGAAGACCAACCGAGTGATTATCTATTCTCTTTTCTTTTTCATTTTTTTTATATCTTTTTCATTTCTTTTTCTTTTCTTTTTCTTTTCTTTTTATTATGTGGTGTAGTCATGACAGCAGAGACATGGCGTGTGAGAGAGTGAATACTAGGTATAATTATCACTCTCAACCCGTTTTTGCTGGGACTCAGTCTTTTAAACCATGCAACCTGGGATGAGAAACTAAACATATATATCTTTTAAGTTTACTGCACTTTCATTGGTGGTCATAAGATTAGGTCGAGCCTACCGAGCATATCACCGTGGAGCTTGCCTTTCACTTCCGCCATGCGTGTCAGCCATCTCCAACCCGGTCATTCATTTTACTTCCCCTAAACTTCTCAAAAACAAGACACAAACAATGAAACACAAACAATTAAAAATTGAAAAGCACACTATTTTTGAGGGGTCAACTTTTTCTTCATCTTTACATTTCTTCCCCTTGCTTTTTGATTTTTAATGTCACAATTTTGTGAACATAATTTTTTTTTTTTTAAATAAAACACACAAACACACTTAAAAGAACAAAACACAAAATTTTGAAGATATCTGGCCAAACTAACTTTCAAAGTATTGATTTGAAAAAAAAAACTAGCCTACTAATCTAATTAAACCCTCTAAGCCCAGCCTAACTTATTTAATATTACAAGCCTCATAATCTAGCCTCTACAAGTACCTAGAGTACAAAGATCATCAAAATAAAGACTTGATGTGACATATAAAGATCCCGAAATCGTTTTGTCACTTCATAAAATACTCCTAAAAACTCCATAAATTTTTGGGCCGCTTCCCAATCCATTTTATCCGGTGACCCTATGCAATTTTTATTAGAGTACCCAAGATAGTGTGAATCATCTTCCATTCTCTCAAATGATATCCTAAATTTCAAAGCCGATTCTAACATCAAGAAAGTGGAATTCCATCGTGTAGGAACATCTAAGCAAACACTTCCACCAACCTCTAACTTTTCTTGTTCAACACATTGCTTGAATTTATTCAACCTAGAGGGTGATGATCTAACATATCTCACCGCATTTCTAATGACCTAAATAGAACTATCATACTCTTTCAAACCATCGGTCACTACTAGGTTCAATATATGTGCACAACAACGCATGTGTAAGAATTCACATTCTAAAATGGCTTTCCCCCAATTACAATATTTCCTTTTCATGTAATTAATTGCTAGGTCATTTGAACTTGCATTATCCACCGTTATTGTTAAAACCTTATCAATACCCAAGCAAGCAAACAAGCCTCTATCATTTTTCCTAAGGTATCACCCTTATGGTTGGAAATCGTTTCAAAGTTTATAATTCTTTTTTGAAGATTCCAATCATCGTCAATGTAATGAGCAGTCAAGACCATGTAACTAACATTTTGTATTGATGTCCATAAATCATTAGTAAGACATACCTGTTGGGAAGATTTGCTAAACATCAACTTCAACTTCTTCTTTTCTTCTCCATACAAAGACATAATATCTTTAGCAATTGTTAGTCGGCTTGGAACTTCAAACTTGGGTTGCATTACTGAGCAGAAAAACCTAAACCCGTCCTTTTCCACAAATCTAAAAGAAAGTTCATCGACAACTATCATTCGTGCAAGAGCTTTTCTACACGTGTCTTTATCGTAAGTAATTGCACTTAAGCTCGGACCATCACTTCCCTTTTGAAAACAAAACTTTTTTTTGTTGTTTGTCTTCTTTAATTTCTTTATGAAGGTTCTTAATACACCTTCTTAAATGATCCCATAAAGTTCTAGTTCCATGACTTGAAGCCTCGAACGCATAATCTGCATCGCAATATTTGCAATGTGTTCGCGGATTTTTTTTGGAACCGGATTTGGCATAATAAAGTGTTCCCATACTTTAGACCTAAATTTCCTTTTGCTATTGTTGTTGTTATACGTTGGATCATCGGTTTTGTTCTCTTCATCATCTTCTAAATTGATTGTATTAGCATCATTGTTATTCGACATTGCTACCTATACATAAAAGAAGAAAAAAATTATAACAAAACAATAGTTAAAACAATAAGAAATCTAACAATCTATGCACTTCTAAAAGACTAAAACACCATAGTTACACTTGAATTTTCAAAAATCATAACAGTAGATAAATCATTTATCTACTAAAAAGCCATGGACAAATGTACTACTGTGATTAAATGTACTAAAAACAGCCATGGATAATACTAGAACATAATCATAGTAGATAAATGTACTACTAAAAACAGCCATGAATAATAGAGGAACTACTAAAACCAGTGATGGATCGACTGAAAACAACCATGGATCGACTGAATGATCAAGAATTTAAGAAGCCATGGATAAATGTACTACTAGGAGGAGTATGAAAACAGCCATGGATCGACTGAATGAACTGTATTATAGTAGAACTCTCAAACCAGGAGGAGTATTAAAACCCTAATAACAACCATGGAGACATTAAACATACCTGGAAGAGAAACTTGAATATGCTCTACTCTTAGGAGAGAATGCGGATGACAATGATTCGATGATTGCTGGCTTGATGCACAGGGAGAAAGGATCAGCTGAATGATCGAGAGAAGGTGAGAAACTAAAGGGACGGTCACGCCAGGAGGAGTATTACAAGAAAATTGAATGCGTGATTGCCTTGATTGCCTTGATTGCGTATATCTTTTTTTTGAACAGATTGAGTATATCTAGATTAAAATAACTAAAAGGTCGCCACCAGTAGGTTTTAAAAAAAATTTAAAAGATTAAAATATAATATATAAATATATACATAATATATAAAAATTACGGACCGGTCCGGGTTGAACCCGCAGAAATAAAACCAAAACTGTAACTCGGACCGCAAGTGCCGGTTTTTATTTTTTGGAACCGTGAATCGGACCATATACATATTATGAACCCAAACCGATTTTTTGGTCCGATTTAACCGGTTTGGTTCGGTTTTTACGGTTTCCGAACACCCCTAAGTTCTTTACACACATATTTTACTGATTATAACTCGCTTGAGTCTCTTCCTATATGAAAAGTACATATGTGTTTTGTCTTTTTTTTTTTTGACTCGCCTTCTTTTTCTTTTGACCCATAGAGACTTTTCCGCCGTACATAAGGCCATAGCTCCATAATCACTCTACAATTGTTAGCTGTTCACCCCATGCCTTTTCAAGTCTTCATTAGTTTTCGCCATGCCTTTTCATCCTTAGATTTCTGTTCCAGTCTTATCAGTTAACTTATAAGTTATATAATTTTAAGTTTAGACTCATGATTAGTGTTATGGTTGTCTAAGCTTCGCTCAATTCAAATTTCTAACAACTTACTTTACGTTTTATTTTAAACATTTATAGTTACATAATTTTAGCTTGACTTGACCAGCAGTACAAATTATTATTCAAAACAAAATAATTTCTGCTTCTGAGAAAATATTAAACAAAATAATAATAATGCCACAAAAAAACTAAGTGCCAAGAGGCCCAAGATAGAATATTGTACATTTAATATGGTAAAAAAAGAAGCCCCTTTCTTTAGATACCTCAATTTTTGCTAGAGACACCGGGCTTAATGCCCCATTAAGGGCTTAATGGGGCATTAAGCTTAAAGTTTCTTCTCTCCAATCATTAAGGTATTGACTTGACAACAGACAGGGAATAAAGTGGATGTGACATTAATGGGACATTAAGACCTTAATGAGGCATTAAGGTCTTATAATAAGTTTAATAATAATAATAATAATAATAATAATAATAATAATAATAATAATAATAATAATAATAATAATAATAATAATAATAATAATAATAATAATAATAATAATAATAATAATAAAAATAATAATAATAATGATAATAATTATAATTATAATTATAATTATAATTATAATAAATGCCCATTAAAAAGCTAAATGCCCCATTAAGGCCTTAGTGGGCCGTTAAGTTTCTAAATGCCCCATTAAAAAGCTAAACCAGGCATTACAGTGGAACATAATGATGCATTAAGGGCTTAATGGACCATTACGTTTGACAGTAATGCTGCATTAAGGCCTTAACCCTGCCTTAAGGTTTTATATTTTTTTTAACGTTTTATAGTATTTAGATGTATATAAACATATATAAACTCATATACATGTTAGTATATGTACACACACATATATAGGTACATATGTTCATGTCAAAAATAATTATACATACATATATATACACATATAGGTACACATGTTAACTTCATGCAAATGCAACTAGTTCTGTATATCTCGCACAATACACTGAATTTGAAACTTATAACTATTATTTATTATTATTATTACTATTATTATTAAACTTTTTATTATTAGCATTATTATTATTAAACTTATTATAAGTTTAATAATAATAGCAATAATAAGTTTTATAATAATAATAATAAGATTAATAATAATAATAAATAATAAAATAATAAGTTTATTAATAATAATAATTATAATAATAATAATAATAATAATAATAATAATAATAAATGTCCATTAAAAAGCTAAATGCCTCATTAAGGCCTTAGTGGGCCATTAAGTTTCTAAATGCCCGATTAAAAATCTAAATCTGGCATTACAGTGGAACATAATGATGCATTAAGGGCTTAATGGGTCATTACGTTTGACAGTAATGCTGCATTAAGGCCTTAACCCTGCCTTAAGGTTTTTACATTTTTAACGTTTTATAGTATTTAGATGTATATAAACATATATAAACTCATATACATGTTAGTATACGTACACACACACATATAGGTACACATGTTCATATAAAAAAATAATTATACATACATATATACATATATAGGTACACATGTTAACTTCATGCAAATGCAACTAGTTCTGTGTATCTCGCCCAATACACTGAATTTGAAACTTATAACTATTATTTATTATTATTATTACTATTATTATTAAACTTTTTATTATTAGTATTATTATTATTAAACTTATTATAAGTTTAATAATAATAACAATAATAAGTTTTATAATAATAATAATAAGTTTAATAATAATAATAATAAATAATAATAATAATAAATAATAATAATAAGTTTACTAATAATAATAATAAGTTTATAAAAATAATAATAATAATAATAATAATAATAAATAATAATAAAAATAATAAGTTTACTACTACTACTACTAATAATAATAATAATAATAATAATAATAATAATAATAATTAATAATAATAATAATAATAAGCAATAATAATAATAAATAATAATAATAAAAAAATAATAATAAGTTTAATAATAATAATTATAAAAAGTTCAATAATAATAAGTAATAGTAATCATAATAATAAGTTTAATAATAATAATAATAAATAAATAATAGTAAGATTAATAATAATAATAATAAGTTTAATAATAATAATAAATAAATAAGTTTAATAATAAATAATAATAATAATAATAAATAATAAGTTTAATAATAATAATTAATTATTCTAAGTTCCAAATTCATTGTATTTGGCGAGATACGCAGAAACAGTTGCATTTGCATGAAGTGAATATGTGTATCTATATATGTATATATGTAGGGTTAGGTTCAAATGAGAACTTTTTCTTTGAGAACTTTGAGAACCAATTGGGCCACTAATTTTCAAGGGGAGCATTCAAATTCATGGGGGGGGGGGGTTTCTATATATATAAACTAGTGGCTAAGATTAGTTCTTTTTAGTTCTCAAACCCAATTAGTTCTCAAATGATCCTCTCCCTATATATGTATGTATAATTATTTTTATATGAATATGTGTACATATATATATGTGTGTGTACGTATACTAACATGTATCTGAGTTTATATATGATACATCTAAATGATATAAAATGTTGAAAATGTAAAAATCTTAATGCAGGATTAAGGCCTTAATGAAGCATTACTGTCAACCTTAGTGGCCAATTAAGAGCATAAAGCAGCATTATGCTCCTCAGTAATGCCACATTTGGGTTTTTAGTGGGGCGTTTAGAAACATAATGGGCCATTAAGGCCTTAATGGGCAATTAAGCTAACCCCATTACTAGGAAGTTATGGCCCACTAGTGGGAAGTTAAGGCCCTTAGTGGAGAGTTAAGGCCTTAATGGGGAATTACGTTTAATAATAATAATAATAATAATAATAATAATAATAATTGTCACACCCCCAAAATACCACTAACGGAGTTTATACCGTTAAGGGGCGCGACTAGACCAGGATCCACAACCACAGTTACAAATACTAAACGAATCAGGGTTAGTTCAAACACAAATTATAGATAAAGTCTCAGATACAACGCAGCGGAAATAAATATTGTCTTATAGCACTAACCACGTGCTTTACAAAGTTAACATTGTTTTAAATTCCCAAGTTAAGTTTTAAACAGAATTAAACGTCTTCTTGTGCCATGCCAACCTCCAGCGGATACTCCTTAGCGATCTGCAAAAGTTTAAACCACGCAAGTGTCAACCTAACGGTTGGTGAGTTCACAGTGGGCTTGTCATGCATTGGCCCGGTCTCATAATCATAGTTCGTATCAAAAAGTACTTACAAAATATTCATTTGTGATAAACAATTGCTCGTATTTTAATTTTCAGTTTATAAATGGTTTGTCCGTGACCACGTCATCGGGTATGTACTAGTTCCGTAAAGTTAAAGGACTCAACCGATATCGCGGGTAGCTAATCCGTTGTTCCATGCTCTAAGGAAGTTTGTACCAAAGCTGACTTATTTTGTGGGGGCCGAGCCATCCCGTACAGTGCGGACCAAGTCATCGCGTTTTCTGCCTCCCCCGTGTCCTCTCGGGACCACGGTCAAATAGGCTGATATTGTTCCTCCGTGCACTCCCCGTGCCACGGGGCGGAGTTTGTCAAACTCCAGTAGATCTACCCAACATCCCCTCGCTTTCACAAATTAATGGCACAATTAAGTTGAGGACTTTTAAGTTATAAGGCATCCTTAGAAAACATGTGATATCATATGGTTTAGACTTTAACCTACCCTAGCCATATTAAAACAGTTTTCGTTTCAGAAATCGTTTATTCAGAATTCGCAAGTGTTCCCATAAAACACTTCAGTTCATCAAGTGGGTGCCAAGCATCCCGTGTTCTTATGTTTATCAGTGAGGTGCCTAGCACTCTCGAGTTTATCAGCATTGTTTTTCATTAAGTTATTCTGTGTGGCCCAACGGACTCACGGTATGCGGGTTAGTGACACTCACCTTTGGTTGCACTGCTACACTTCAAGTAAATCCAAATATTGTTGTTTAACGAAGACCTAGAACACATTTAGGTCTTAAGTATTAGTTTCGTGTCTAATCTTTACTTAGCGTCACTATGGCCCATAACATAGCACGTTGCAACTATGACTCGACATACCGACACACGACACCAATGGTTGATCATAAACAAGGGTTCATTTGAGTCAGATATCAAACATGTTTCATCATGGCAAAATCATGCAAGTCATGGCATAACACTTAAGCAATTTCACAAATTTGGTTTTTAGGTCAGGTCTTAGTTTCGCTAGCATAGTTTCGCTAGGCAGTTTCGCTAGGTGCACGGGCAGCACTTTCGCTAGGCAGTGCCCGGTAACACAGTTTCGCTAGGCTAAGTTTCGCCCGAAACTGCTGACGCAGTTTCGCTAGCCTAGTTTCGCAGGGAAACTGGTTTGAACTTTCGTTCAGGTATTTCGCTCGATAGTTTCGCTCGAGCTGGTCTGGTCAGGTTCCCGGCGACACTATAGTTTCGCTGGTCAGTGTCGCTGGAAGGACACACAATTTCGCTACTTAGTTTCGCCCAGAGAACAACAGTTTCGCTGGTCGCGAAAAACATACGGATTTGCCTAAAAATCAACCTAACAGCTTCTGATCATACATGCAATTCATTATCTAGCATCCCTAGGCATTTACTAACATAAATCAAGCAACTTTAACAAGTTTAACATGCATTTTGATCATCAAATCTCTAAAATAGGTTCAAAACCCTAAAATGGCTAAACTAGCATAAATCTCTAACATGATTGGATTTTAAACGTAAAGTTGCGAACTTTATAATAGATCTAGCATGTACAACATCTCAGATTCAATTTCAAGCGTTATCATGAAGATTCTAGCATGCTTTTTAATAAAAACCCAAAGTAAACATAAGAACTCAAGGTTAGGACTCACGGGATGGTTTAGATGATGATGGATGATGATTCAGGGACTGGAAATCGACTCTTTGGTGACCTCTTTGCCTTGGCCGAAATCAGAGAGGAGAGTGTGTGTGTGTTTGTGGTGTGGTTTGAGCAAATGAGGCTACTAGGGTTTATTAAGTTTATTTATATCAGAGGCTAGTTTCGCTGGCAGTTTCGCTGGCTGGCGAAACTGGCTCTGATCTCGTGTTCATTGATCAGTCTAGCCTGCTACCGAGCGAATCTGTAATTTCGCTCGGTAGTTTCGCTGACTACCAAATTCAGGCAATTTTCACATAATCAAGTATTTACAATTAATCATGCTATTCACAATAATAAGTCATGTATTTAAGTCACATTGCACATAAGGACAATCCATGATGAACACATAACACATATGGACGGGTTCGGTGATCAACCAAAGGTCGTGGACGTATTCGGCCTAGTTATGCATTAGCTACTTATAACGTAACTAACGGGTTTGTCTAACGGAAGTTAACCTTGAAATTCCCGGGTGTCACATCATTCCCCTGAAATTGGAATTTTCGTCCCGAAAATTATTCTTGTGTTGTAGCGTTCGCAGCATCAGCTGTCGTCGTTGCTATCGTCGCTGGGGAAAGAAAGCAAAAAGTTTTAGGGTTGTCACATCCTCCTCCCGTTAAGGAATTTTGGTCCCCAAAATTAAATCATACCATGAGTTTCCGTGGACGTTTGCTCGAACAGGTGAGGATACTTTTTCTTCATCTGATCCTCACGTTCCCAAGTATATTCAGGTCCACGTCTTGAGTTCCATCGCACCTTGACGATCGGAATCTTGCTACGTTTGAGGGCTTTCTCCTCGCGTCCCATGATTTCTACTGGTTGCTCAATAAATCTCA
>JBCNJP010011995.1:0-14558 GCA_039602395.1 Deinandra increscens subsp. villosa
TTAAATTCAGCATCATCAACATCACAAGAGTTGAAGGAGCTTAAAATGAAACAACTGAAGAAGGAAGTTTTTAAGGCTGAGAAGGTGCAACCTGAGCGTTTTTACAAACTCAAGGGTTCGGAACACATTTTCTCCGATAAAGAGTTTCATCTTCATTGCGTGGATGGTAGGAAAATTTCTGAAGTTTTGTGGAAAAGAAAGTTTCAAGAACGTTGAAGAATCAAACCGCCAAATTTACTTCTGATGGTTCTTATTCTCGAAGCCCAACATCTAAATGGGTTCATGATCACAGCCGACATGTATATAATTATTTTTCTGATCATGTTCGAGATATTTATGTGTGTGATTCTGTGCAGGCACCTAAAAGGTGGGACAAATCTGAACGTATATGCTATGTATGCCGCCAAAAAGGGCATATGGCAAAAGATTGTCAACTTCCTGCTGAATCTAACCAAATGTTTCAAAAGAGACCAGTTTTTGGTAAACCTGCAAAACCAAAGTTCTTCGATGAACAAGGCAAAGTTTTTGATGAATGTGAGCCTACAATTTTTCTCAAACAAAGACGTTTTGTTCCTATGTTTCAAAAGGTACAAAATGTAGGTTCATCGTCACAGTAAGCTGTGACAGTTTCATCAAAAACTGAATTACCAAAACCACAACAATGGAAACCCAAGGTGGTTTCTAAGCAAAACCAGGACACTGGTCGACCAGAAGCGATTCGCTTTGAGTCATTTATGAACATATCAGTTTGACCAGTGTGCAGGTACTTCTAGAAGACCTATCGACGATTGAAAAGTTGTTGATAGAGGAGTATTCTGCTTAACTTAAAATTGCTTGCACTATTTTTTTCTAACTTGCAAATTTTCTGAAATTTTAAACTGCAAAACATCTGTGTTGATTGATCAATTTTCTTTTCATAAAAATTGAAAAAGTCAAAAATAGCGTCTTGTTTTTTGTAAAATGAAAATCAAAAAATAGAGTTTTCATTTAAAGGGGGAGAAATGCATGTAAGGGGGAGAAATTGCAAAAAATGCATGTTATGGGAAGAAGGTGAATACATGCAAAATATATAAGGAAGGTGAATACATGCACAATATATAAAATTTTGAGAAATTGATCATTGGGAAATGATGGTACATTGGCTTACGTATCTGACTCATGGATAGAGTAGATGAAAGGGCCATAAGATCATTGTTTGATATGTTTGGTAGGCTCGAAAAATCATAAAGTATTCAGATGTGATATACATTAAATACTAATGCTTGACCATGTGGATAACATCTTGATGCGTATTTCATGACAAAAAGAGAAATAAGTGTGAAAATTAAAATAAGAAGTCATTGTGTATACATGTTTTCATTTTGCAAAGATTTAAACTTGTTTGATTTTCTTTATTTTGTCAAATGATCGGACTTTCTCTGCGTGCTCACAAGGCCGACCTGATCGTTGTTCGTTTGACATTCTGTGTTATTTTCTTTGGTGTTTCGTATAACTCATCTGACTTTCTCTGCGTGTACGGGAGTACCAACCTGATTGTTGTTGGGTTATACAATTTCAACTTGTTTTATTTTCTTTATTTTGTTAAATCCGAGGCCTTATTTGCGTATCGAAAGATCGACCTTAAGGTAGACGATTTAACGTTCTTATTTCTCTTTGCATGGAACACAGTTGACGATATCATGAAAATATTATACTTTGTGAAAATTCACAAGTGTATATCACACAAAATAAAAGAGCAAAAGAAAAAGAAAAAGAAAATGTCTGAATATGTCTGATAGTGTGGGATACACTGGTCAAAGCAAATCTAATCAATACCTTAACATATCCAGATGTTATGAGTATGATTTTGCCTGAGTTTAAGATGGACAAATTATACCGGCAATCAACATGGCTTATGTGCTTTGATTAATTAAAATTGAAGTGTAGTTTAGTGCGTCATGTTTAATATGATCCCCTATACTGATCTTTCTCATACCAAGAATAGAGTCTGATTCTGTATTGCATGTCATTTCATTTCAAGAAAAGTACAAAAAAGTTTTTGGTGTGTTTTAGCATAAGTTTGAAAAATCAAAATGATTTTAGGTTTGTTTTGATATAAATTTCTAAAGGACAAAAAGATTTTGTTTCTGTTTTATTTTCGATCTGATAAACACGTGATACAAAATCAGATTTTCAAAATCATATCTTGGAGTCTCGAAGAGACGTTTTGCGCCAAGATTATTTAAATGTTGAGCAGGTTGCTAAAGTGAAAGAAACCACAACTTCAAGTCTTCTGAAGATGTTGATAAAGACCAGAGATACACCAGACATCGTCAAGTATTCAAGATTAAGCTACGATCAAGTTGAGGGAGAGTTTGTTCGAAGATTTATTTCATTGGATGAACGGATTCTACACTTGAGGGGGAGCTTGATTGAAGATACGAATTTGAAGATGTTGAAGAGATACTGCACACGGCGAGGGGGAGTTTGTTGATATTTGATATGTGCGTCGTGTCAAGTATCAAACCAAGGTTCAAGAACCAAGTTCTAGGCTAGGGTTACTGCCAGCCGAACTTGGTCCGAACCAGGAGTTCGGACCTGCCGAACCTAGAGTTCGGACAGGGTTCGGCCAGCAGCTATAAATAGGTTGCTTGTTCATTTTTTTTGAAAACGAGTGTGTAGCAGAGCTGAGTCTTAAGTGTGTGTTTACCAAGGTGTTCTCTGTGTTTTTATTCTGAGTGTTACTGATTGTAATTGTTCTTTGATCAATAAAACATTCGGTTAATTACTTGTTTCGTATCCGTTATAGCTAGATTGAGTAGACGATCCTACGCTCATGACTTTTCAGCTTTTTGATTGATCGACACAAGATACGAAAAACAAAATTTTAAAACATACATCTTGGTTCTCTGAAGGAGATTTTTGTCCAATATTAACTTATGTTGGCTTGAAATGGAAAACCGCATTTCTGTCTACTGAAATCGCAGGTTAGAGTTTTGATTCACAAGCATGGTGAAAGGGGGAGCTATTGAAATATCTTTCAAAAGTGGTTCTGTTGAAGAGTCCCGATCCAGCCATGCGAGCTTTACAACTAACATCGGATTTCAAGATTGAAGATTTGACACAACAATGTTGAAGATTGGATGCTTGAAGATTTGATGATGCTAGTCGTAGATATATCACACGTTAAAAGGGATTCTGTTAGGACATAAATCTGTGTCTCGTGTGATATATCGTATAGAGCTTTGTGTCTGAGTCTAGCTGCCAGTGAACCAAGGGCCGAACCAATGGTACACAGGCAACGAACCAATGGTTCGTTGATAGCTGATTCGCTGGGCAGTAACATGGTATAAATAGATGAAACATGTGCATTTGCATAAAACATTATATGAGGCGTCTCGGTGATTGCTTAGGAGATTGAGAGCTTCATTCTTTGAGTCTTGTATGTGTCTTGGTAATTTTAATTCAAAACTCTATTATTTATCTTCTCGTATTCTTGATTTGATCATCAAACCAGTAGTAAGATCCTTCCGAGAACTTACACTTTTCCTAATTTAGCAACTTATGCATTATTGATTTCTACATTGTGTTTATTCACTTGTAAACCCGACATTGGGCATTTAAAAAATTTATCACTCATTCTATTACCTATTTGAGTGATAATATGTCTCTGACAATTTATTAAACTTTCCTTAATTGGAAATTTGTGCATTATAGACTTGTATATCGAGCATGAATGATTGTACCAAAGGTTTGATTCCCTAAATCATTTTGTAACTCCATTTCTAATGTTCATCAGATTGTTATGATAGTTTAGGTTCCTTTCAAAACTGATCAAAATGGTGTATAAACATTTAGATGATGCATGCATGCATATAGATGATGTACCTTGTGTATAGTACGTTGTACACTCAAAACTTTGAGCACAAACCCCTCTGATCAGCAACTATATATCCTTCTACAACCCTTATCTTCACTTAAACTCAAATCCATGTGTGTATATGAGCATATTATAAACTTATTATACTAAAAAATAGGTTTGATTAAGATTACCTACCTTGCAAGAGACTTTGGCTAGACTATCTGCCTTCTAACAACCTTTTGTGCACTCTTCACACTTCTAGAAATCAATTATGTCATTTCTCAAACTCTTTTAACTAACAAAACCCACAAGGACAAATCTGGAAATCACCTAAACTTTGTGACCACCTTGTAACTTTGCGGAGGACCTAAAGTGTCAATACCCTATAGTTGATGATGAATGGGCAGTTTCACGAATTCAAAGCCGGTGATCGGTTTCAAACCGATCGTCACCCCTTGTCAATCTCGATTTCAATCACCAATTCGCAATCAATGGGGATTAGATATCATAATTTGCAGAAAATCAAACCCACACACAACCTCGTACCCTCTCTGTTATCTCTCGTTCTCTAAATTTTTCCAGCAATGAAGAAACCACCGCAGAGTCACTATTGGCCGGTCTCCGCCACTGTTTGGCACTATCTTGGACATCGTGCACCACCGGGTAACAACCACAAACCACTGTCAAGCAACCAGACCAAGTTTGGATCTCGGAGTCGACGTTGGGTTCAAGTTTTCGGGTTCGATTTTGTCATCTAATCGCATCAAAATCTCATCTCCGATTTAAGGTAATTCATCCTTGTTATTCGCATCGTTTCCCTACTTCTGTTTCTGTTGTCACGCTTTTCCGATGACCGGAGTCGAACTCCGGCGACTCTATGGTTAAAGGGGAAGAAGATGACACGATGGGGGTCAGATTATAAATTTTGTATTCGGATAAATAAACAAACATCCCATTGGCGCAGTGGTTTAGTCGCTGGAGTTGTCGGCAAGGGGCGCGGTTTCGATCCCTGCCCACTGCTTTTTCTTTTCTCTTTTATTAATCCGACCGGATCTCTGCTGTTGTTTATAAATTCTATGGTTCATTTTGTAACACCCGCATCCCAGGATAAGCACTAGGGAGTGTTGCGCATCGAATAACATAAATGCACATGGCACTAATCAAAGTTTACAGCGGAAGTCTTTAACTTTATTGATAACAAAAGTTGTAGAATCTACAAAGAACTTAATACAATATCTAATTCCTATTTGAAACTAGAAGTCTATGTCTTCGTCCAACCAAAATTTAGACTTCTATACTAGTTTTTTCATCGTCCCATCCATGTCTAGCTATCCGCTACTACAGGGTACCTAAGATGTACGTCCAAAAGAAAAAGACAACATTTGGGGCTCAACATATTGCTGGTGAGTTTCATAAATGTAGCAGTTCATATGTAATTAAAAGTTGACTACATCATCATATAAACATGTATATCCATGGCAGGGATCACAGAATCATGATCGGGAATGATCGTCCAAGCAACTAGGTCTATCTTTATGCATACTACCTATTTGTACGTGTCACATGGGCCCTCTTCCAAGATCGTATCTAATCCTTCAGGCCTCAACATTTATAGATACTAATGGCAGTCAAATATAAACTTAATTACTCGAACAACATTTCCCGTTTTATAAAAGTAATTGCCCAGTGAGAGAGTGACTCACCTTTGTCTTTACTTGAATAATCTCAGGCAGAATCTTCACTAAAAGCCTCGATCCAAACCTAATCGTGTATCGGGTTGCATTAATGTAAGGCTTTATATCATAAACATCTTCTATGTTCTATAATCCTAAAACTATATATTCTTAGAGGTCAAAATGACCAAAATACCCTTTATAGGCAATATAACTTTTCTAGTGATAATATGAAGACGCACATTCGTATAAGTAAACGCTCACTCTGAGATCGCCCAGTGAGGTATGCCAGGTCCCATTTGGGATTTATGCGACACCCTCGCTATGCCAGAAACCCCAGTGTACAGGCGTTTACCCTTCCGATCCGCATGAACTTCTAAGTACCCGAATAGCTTGGTATATTTTATTAATTATCACAATTGAACTTATATATATATCTAATATATATATATATATATATATATATAAACATGTTCTAATACCAAAAACCAACTCCCAATTCCTTATAGATAGCCCAATATTTGATAATCATCTTTAAAAACCCTAATTTGACGTAGTTTTCAAATTATCATCAAAACTCTTTTTATTATCAAATAAACTTAGTGCTTTCTTAAAACATGTTATTTTAAGCTTACATACCAAAAATCAGACCTTAATTCCAAACAAATTACTCAATTTCAAAGAATCATGCTTAAGAACCCTAATTTCGGATCTTTCCTAAAAAGCATATCTAGGTGTTATGAATCATTAAATTTATTGAGGGCTTTTGTAATACATACCTAATAAAGCTTGACTTCAGAAAATTAGCTTCTAAGACCTCCTGGATCAACCGATTTCGAGCTTTGAACGTTCTTGAGAGTTTTAGGGTTTTTTCTAAGCTTTGATTTGTGAATTCGCAAGTGAATATGATGAACTAAGGCTCCTATTTATAGTATAAGGTGTGAAATATGGTCTCGACACATCCCATGGTGACTAGGATAGAATTTGATGAGTCATAAGAAGTAATCATTCCAATGAATGATATTGAGACACATAAGTATATGACTAGGATAGAATTTGATGAGTCATAAGAAGTAATCATTCAAATGAATGATATTGAGACACATAAGTATATGACTAGGATAGAATTTGATGAGTCATAAGAAGTAATCATTCAAATGAATGATATTGAGACACATAGATATTTAGATATTTTAGGATATTGTGGTGTATTTCTATCCTTTATACTTTCATATATCTTTCATTTTAAGCCCCAAAACCTATTAGGATTTATTCCTAATTATTTCCAACTCTCGAGATACATAAAATGATGATTCTAATTACGTATATCATCATGTATTTATCCAATACTTATCTATCCAATACTTATCTTTGCAACTACATATTCACATATATCCTTATGCATATATACATATAACTCATATATAATATATATAACACATAAATATGTATTTCCTAATATTCTAACTCGTTAAACACGTAAAATAAGCATAGTCTTATATATTAACTATCAATTATGCAATTACCTGAATCTTGGGATGTTACAACACTCCCCTCCTTAAAAAGGATTTCGTCCTCGAAATTCGAATATCATTTAAATAGGCGAGGGTATTTTGTTTTCATTTCATCGGCTAATTCCCACATTTGCTCAGGTCCTTTCTGACCATTCCATTGTATCAACACTAGTGGGATAACCTTCTTACTTAATTTCTTTTCCTGGGTTTGGAGAATCTTTATTGGTTGTTCAGAAAAATTTAGCTTATCATTGACTTGTATATCATCTAACGGTACTGCTTGTGTTGGGTCGGCTAAACATTTGCGGAGATGTGATACATGAAATGTATTGTGAATGTTTCCCAACTTCTCTGGTAATTCTAACGTATAAGCAACGGAACTAACCTTCGCGATGATTTTATACGGCCCGATATATCTTGGACTTAACTTTCCACGTTTGATAAACCGAATAACACCTCTCCAAGGTGAAACTTTTAACATCACGAAGTCTCCAACCTGGAACTCCAAAGGCCGGCCTCCTTCTTCGATCAGCATAACTCTTTTGTCGATCTTGGGCGGATTTTAATTTTTCTCTTATCTGTTGGATTCTATCAGTCGTTTCCAGAATAATTTATGTGTTAGTCAACTGATTCTCTCCTACTTCTGTCCAACAGATAGGAGTTCTGCATCTCCTTCCATATAAGGCTTCAAACGGTGCTACCTTAATACTGGAATGGTAACTATTGTTATAGGAAAATTCTATCAAAGGTAAATGACAGTCCCAACTACCACCAAAATCAATTATACAAGCCCGTAACATATCTTCTAGAGTTTAAATTGTACGTTCACTCTGACCATCAGTCTGAGGATGATATGCAGTACTTAACTTAATCCTTGTCCCAAGAGATTTTTGAAAGCTCATCCAGAATCTTGATTTAAATCGGCTATCCCTATCAAAAATGATAGATATGGGTATTCCATGTTTACTTACAATCTTTTCGATATATAACTTTGCCAATGTTTCAATTGGGTAGCTTTCACCTATTGGAATAAAGTGTGTTGTCTTAGTTAGTCTGTCAACTATAACCCAAATAGCATTATACCCTTTACGAGTCTTAGGCAACTTTGTAACAAAATCCATTGTTACTTGATCCCACTTCCAAATGGGTAATTCTATTTTTTGTAATAGACCACCTGGCTTTTGATGCTCAGTTTTAACTTGGAGACACGTTAAACATTTCTTAATGTACTGAGCAATTGACCTCTTCATATTAGGCCACCAAAACTGGTTCCTAATATTTTGGTACATCTTGTTTGCTCCTGGGTGCATCGTATACTTGGATTTATGGGCTTCATCCAAAACCTTTCCTTAAATATCCCCCAACTTAGCAATCCAAATCCTCTGACCAAACCTAAGGATTTCATCAGTTCCTTTGGTTAGCAGTCCTTGTTTTCCTAGCATTCTTTCAGCTTTAATGTTTTCTTCTTTTAATGCATCTGTCTGAGCTTCTTTAATCTGATCTTTCCAATCGATCATAACATTAATCCTTAATGCTTTTACCCTGATTGGTTTGATCCTGTTCTTCTGACTCAAGGCATCTGCTACTACATTTTCCTTACCTGGATGGTATTTGATTTCACAATCATAATCATTGATTAATTCCATCCACCTTCTCTGTCTCATGTTTAACTCTTTCTGACTAAAAACATGTTGAAGACTTTTGTGATCTGTATATATCACGCACTTAGTACCATATAAATAGTGCCTCCAAATCTTTAAAGCAAACACTATGGCACCAAGTTCGAGATCATGCGTGATATAATTCTTCTCATGAATTTGTAGTTGTCATGAAGCATATGCGATAACTTTATCCCTTTGCATCAACACACACCCTAGCCCGTTCAGAGAAGCGTCACAATAAATCACAAAATCGTCGTTCCCTTCAGGGAGAGCTAAAATTGGATCACTACAAAGTTTTTGAAAAAGCGCGAGCATCGGATCGTCTACTCGATCTAGCTAATCGGACATCAAAACATAATTAACCGATTGTTTTATTGATCAACAAAGAAAAATTACAACCAGTAAACACTTAGAAACACAACACAGAGAAACACCTTGAAAACACATACTTAGCAGAAATCTCACACGCTCAGAACACTGAATTACAACGTCCAAACTTCTATATATACCCTGCTGGCCGATCCCTGTCCGAACCCCAGGTTCGACAAGTCCAAACTCTAGGTTTGGACCATGTTCGGCCAGGAGACATTTGACTTGATCTTGAACATTGTTTGATACTTCACACGACGCACATATCAGGTATCAACAAACTCCCCCTCGTCGTGTGCAGTATTTTTTTCAACATCATCAACTCTATATTTTCAATCAAACCCTCCTTCAAGTGTAGAATCCATTCGTCCAATGAAATGAATCTTCGAACAAACTCCACCTCAACTCAATCATAGCTTAATCTTGAATACTTGATGACATCTGATGTATCTCTGGTCTTTTATCAACAAACTTCAGAAGACTTGAAGTTGTGATCTCTTACACTTTAGCATCCTGCATCAATATTTAAATAATCTTGGCGCAAAACGTCTCTTCGAGACTCCAAGATATGATTTTGAAAATTGAATTTTGTATCACGTGTTGATCAGATCGAAAATAAAGTAGAAACAAAATCTTTTTGGCTTTTAGAAAGTTTATATCAAAACAAATCTAAAATCTTTTTGATTTTTTAAAGTTTATGCTAAAACACACTGAAAATCTTTTTGTTCTGTTCTGAAATGAAATGAAATCACAATACAAAATCAAACACTATTTCTGGTATGAGAAAGATCACTATACATATTGACCATAACGCACTGAACTACACTTCAATTTCAATTAATTGAATCTCATAAGTCATGCTGATTGCCGGTATAATTTGTCCATCTTAAACTCAGACAGAATCATACTCATAACATCTGGATATGTTAAGGTATTGATTAGATTTGCTTTGACCAGTGTACCCCATACTATCAGACATATTCAGACATTTTTCTGTTGTTCTTTCTTTTTCATTTTGTGTGATAGCACTTGTGGATTTTTCACAATGCATAATATTTTTCATGATATTGTCAACTGTGTTCCATGCAAAAAGAAATAAGAACGTTAAATCGTCTACCTTAAGGTCGATCTTTCGATACGCAGATAAGGCCTCAGATTTAACAAAATAAGAAAATAAAACAAGTTGAAATTGTATAACTCAACAACAATCATGTCGGTACTCCCGTACACGCAGAGAAAGTCCGATGAGTTATACGAAACACCAAAGAAAATAAAGCAAAATATCAAACGAACAACGATCAGGTCGATCTTTTGATACGCAGAGAAAGTCCGATCGTTTGACAAAATAAAGAAAATCAAACAAGTTTAAATCTTTGCAAAATGAACACATGTATACACAATGACTTCTCAGTTTGAATTTCACACTTATTTTTCTTTTTGTGTCATGAAATATGCATCAAGTTATTATCCACATGGTCAAACATTAGTATTTAGTGTATATCACATCAGAATACTTTCTGATTTGCCGAGCCTACCAAGCATATCAAACAATGATCTTATGGCCCGTTCATCTACTCTATCCATGAGTCAGATACGTAAGCCAATACACCATCATTTTCCAATGATCAATTTCTCACAATTTTATATTTTGCATGTATTCAGCTTCCTTCATTATATATTTGGCATGTATTCACCTTCTCCCCATAACATGCATTTTCTCAATTACTCCCCCTTACTTACAATTCCCCCCCTTAAAATGAAAACTCTATTTTTGGATTTTCATTTTACACAAAACAAAACTCCATTTTTGAGTTTTTGAGAAAAACTTGGAAGCAAAGAAAAATGTTCAATCAACACGGATATTTTGTAGTTTTAGCATTCAGAAAATATGCAGATTTAGAAAATGTAATCATGAAATTTAAATTAAGCAGAATACTCCTCCATCAACAACATTGCAATCGTCGATAGATCTTCTAGAAGTACCTGCACACTGGTCAAACGGATTAGTTTATAAATGACCCGAAGCGGATTGCTTCTGGTCGACCAGTGTCCTGGTTTTGCTTAGAAACTACCTTAGGTTTCCATTGTTGTGATGTTGGTAATGCAGTTTTTGATGAAACAATCACAGGCGAATGTGATGAAGAACCTTCAGTTTGAACCTGATGAAATCTTGGAACAAAACGTTTTTGTTTTTGAAAGAATGTAGGTTCAACTACATCAAAAACTCTGCCTTGTTCATCAAAGAACATTTGTTTGGCAGATTTACCAAACACTGGTTTCTTGTGAAACCTTTGAGATGTAACAGCAGGTAGTGGACAATCTTTTGCCATATGCCCAGAACGGCGACAAACATAACATATTCGTTTAGATTTGGCCCATTTTTGATGTACATGCGAAGAGTTACACACATGAATATCTCGAGCATGATCAGAATTAGAATCATATACCTGATGCCTGTGATCATGAACCCATTTGGATGTTGGGCTTCGAGATTGAGAACTTTCAGAAGAAACTTGAGCTTTCACAAAAACTTCAGAAATCTTTCTAGCATCAACACAATGAAGAGGAAATTCTTTATCAGAAAAGAGTTGATCTGAACCGTTGAGCTTGTAGAACCGCTCAGGTTGAACTTTTTCAGCTTTGAAGATCTCCTTCTTCACTTGCTTCATCTTAATGTTCTTTAGACCCTGTGATGTGGATGCTGGAACTTTCTCAGCTTTACCTTTCAATTCTTGAAAACCCAAGCCAACCCTCTTTCCAACAACCTTCTCCTCAGATGTATAATGTCCATGCTTTGCTAACCGAGAAAATTCAGCTTTCACTTCAGTCACATTCTTCTGATCATAAAAGATCTTTTCATCAAATTCAGATTGTGACTTAATCTTGTCACTTGAAGTAGCCGACTTCTCATTATCAGCAGAAGATGAACCGGATACAAATTTTGGAGCTGGAAGAACCTCAGATTTCTTTTCCTTCTGCTTCTTATTCTTCTTGTTCTTCTTTTTCTTAACAATCTTGTCTTCCTCAGCAGTAGATGATGAGACCTTTGAATAATCAAATTCAGGAACTTGCTCGTGCACTTCTTTGATAGCTTCTTTGATTTGAGCAGGCGGTGATGCAGTCTTATCAAACATTTTCTCAAAATTTTCATCATTAGCTAAAAAGCTTGTGAAAACTTGAGAATTTGAAACATTATTGAGCAATCTATTAGCATCAAGAACCTGAATTTTGAGATCAGAAATTTGTTGTTGAGCCTCAGCAAATTCCTTTTCTTTAGCTATCAATCGCTTGGCAACCTTGTGAGTTTCAAACTTTTGCATGCGAAGATTATCTAATCCTTCAAACAATTCCTTTTTCAATTTATCTTCATTTCGCTTTTGAATTTCCAGATTTGCAGTTTGAACCTTATTAACACTCATCAACTCCCGCTTTTCATCCAACAATTTCTCCATATCAACTTGATAAGCTTCAATCTTAACAACAGACTCTTCAACATTCTTTGTAAGCAGATCAAGTTTGATTTTGGACTTGTCAAACAAATTCTGAAAATCAGTAGCAGCATCTTCTGCTTCATCCTTCCATTTTTTAACTTCTTTTACCAATTCATTCTTTTCTTCACATATCTTTGCTTTTGCAGATTCAACATCCCTTTTGTCTTGTTTAGATATTTCCAAAATTTCATTCAACATTTTGAGCTCAGTAGTCAAACACTCATTCTTCAAAACCAATTCCTTTTCATGTTCCTTAGAAACCTGCAACTCTGAATTGACCAAAGTGAAGTCCTCAGAAAGCTTTTGAATTTTATGCAACAATGAAGCATTTTCTTTCAACAAACTTTCCAAATTTTCAGCAGATGCATAGGAACTTGGTGTGGAATCAGTATCGGAACTAGTATCTGAATAAGAATCATCTGATTGAACATGAGTAACAATCAAAGCTGATGAATCATATCCAAACCGTTGACCCCAATCATATACACCATCATGTTGAGCTGTTAAAGCTATTGGCTTGTCTGAGTTACTAGAAGATGGTGAAGTAAAACCAGGCTTAGGTGATAAAGGAAAACCAGATTTTTGCTGACATTCTTTGGCAAAATGTCCAAGCTTTCAACATTTGTAACACTTCAACTTTGACTTATCAAAACCTAATTTCTCACTAAAATCAGCAGTAGATTTGCCATGCTTCTTGAAAAATCTTTTTGAACGATGACTCAGCATAGCATATTGCCAAGATAGATCCAATTCAGTCAGTTGATCATCATCAAGAGCATCAAGATCATCTCTGACTAATTGTGCATCAGCAACATTTTTGATAACCAAGCCAAACGATGATGAAATTAAAGCAACAATCATTTTGGCACAATCATCCATTGAGTCAGCAGAAAAAGCATTTTGACTTGATGAATTTGGAATTGTGAAGCTACAACACCGTGATGAATTGTTATCAGAATTTCCTGAATTTCCAGCCAGAAAAGCAATATTTGGTGCAGAACTCAAAGTTGGTTTAGATTTAGCATTCATGCTAGCTGTATTCTCACCATGATACAACTCAAGATTTCGTAAAGTAGCAGTTAGACTTCTTAGAGTTTAACATTACCATTTCCCGAGCATGAAGTTTTCCAGTAAGCTCGTGAAATGTTAAAGCAGCATAATCCTTATCATGAGTAAGAAGCAAAACATAATTTTCCCATTTTTCAGGCAAAGCTTCCATAATCTTTTCCTTCAAATCAGCATCAGTCTTCTCAATACCAACAACCTTCAACTCACTAATTAGATGTGAAAACCGGGAAACCAGAGCAGTAATATTCTCATTGTCATAAAATTGAAAATTATCAAACTCTTTATTCAACACTTTCTTCCGACTTTTCTTGTAATCCTCATTACCCTCACACCTTGCTGATAAAGCATCCCACAATTGCTTTGATTTCTTTCAAGTACTAAATTGATGTAGCAATTCAGTGGGTAATGCCATAGTTAGATAACCGAACACAGACCGAACTAGCCAAACTCTGAACTCTCACCGAACACAGACCGAACTCTCACCAAACTTGAACTTCGGAGCTCCGAACTTGAGCTTCGGAGCAGATACACCGAACTTGACCAGAAACCTCCGAACCTCGACATAATTTTTCAAAAACGCGCGAAACTTGACTGATTTTGACAAAACTTGCAACTGAGAATCGAGAAAAATGATAAGGAATGATTTAGAAGCAGTTTTGACACCAAAAACTTGATAGAATTGATGAAAAACACACAAACAAACTTGAGAAACTCCAAAAACGCTTCAAAAATCCGAAAATAGCAACCACAGATCAGTAGAGTGAATCAGAAAGCTCTGATACCACTTGAAAAAGCGTGAGCATCGGATTGTCTACTCGATCTAGCTAATCGGACATCGAAACGTAATTAACCGATTGTTTTATTGATCAACAAAGAACAATTATAACCAGTAAACACTTAGAAACACAACACAGAGAAACACCTTGAAAACATACACTTAT
>JBCNJP010011996.1:0-5000 GCA_039602395.1 Deinandra increscens subsp. villosa
ACAACTAATGATAACGCCACATGGTGCACATGTGCAACATGGAATAAAAAATTATAAAACATTATTTTTTTTTCAGAAAATCAAAGATTACACAATTATAAGATTTATGGTGCAATTTCTTTTTCAAAATAATAATGTATACCATATGTATAAGTTTTTTTTTGTGATGCACGTCACAGCAAAAAAAAAACGAAATGTTAATATTTTTTTTCAGAATTAAAGGTAACATCATTCTAAGACTTTTGGTGCAAATTTTTTGAAAAACTATTAACGTATGAAAAAGTTATAAAGGTTTTAGTGTGAGTTTTTAGGTTTTCATAAAAAAAAGTGTTTTCGCAGGATCCTTACCCTATATATATATATATATATATATATATATATATATATATATTAAGTAAATATATGTCTAACATTCTCCCACTTGGCCGAGCAATTATTTATAATGAGTTATTAGCTAAGTATGATCAGAATTTAATACTCATTTCAATTATAAACCAAAATTGTAGCAGAAAAATATAGTCATAGAATTGATTATCCAAATCAAGACCCCCATTAATCATACTACAACCCCAAATTTAAAATTCAACTTAAATTCAGAATCAATCACAAAAATAAGCCATTAACGTTGATTTATAATAAAACCGTCTATATGTCAATAATGCATGCATAACATATTCAGAGACAAAATCAAACGGAGATGAAATTAAATTATAAATAAGAAGTACGGTATGCTAGATAAGGTCTTCAGTAAAGCACTAAAGCCCATCCTCGAAACAAGTTCTTCGAATACTTTAGGTGGGAGACCCTTAGTCATCGGATCCGCAAGCATATCCTTAGTACTTATATACTCAATACAAAGAACATTTTCCTCAACTCATTCACGAACGAACAAATACTATGTATCGAGATATAGTCCAGCGCCAGTCGAGCTGTTACTGTTCGAGAAAGTAACGGCAGCTGAATTATCACAATAAAGCTTCAATGCTCTAGAAATGGAATTAACAACTTTGAGTTTAATAATCAGATTTCTGAGCAACATTCCATGACAGGTTGCTTTGTAAACAACAATGTATTCTGCCATCATATTGGATGTTGAAGTTAGCTGTTGTTTATGACTCTTCCATGAAATGGGTCCGCCTGCTAACATAAAGATGTATCCCGAGGTAGATTTCTTATCATCCTTGCATTTAGCAAAATCGGAATCGGAATATCCAACTAATTCTAGATTATCACTTCGATCTTCTGTAGGTCAGTTTATAGTCTCACGTCCCATTCAGATATCTAAGAACCTTCTTAGCTGCTGTCCAGTGATCATGGCGAGGATTAGTTTGATAATGGCCTAACATGTCAGCAATGTAAGCAATATCTGGACGAGTACAGACTTGAGCATACATGAGACTCCCAACTACAGATGCATAAGGTATCATTTTCATTCGCTCCTTTCCTTCATCTGTTTTCGGGAATTGGAAAGAGCCGAAGACATCTCCTTTAACTACAGGAGATTTAGAAGGCGAACTGTGTTGCATGTTATATCGAGCGAGGACATGCTCAATGTAGGCCTTTTGGGACAAGCCTAAGATCCCTTTGGCTCTATCTCGGCGTATTTAGATGCCTATAACATAAGAAGCTTCTCCGAGATCCTTCATGTCAAAGTTGAGCGAAAGTAATCGCTTTGACTCATGCAACATATGTAAACTATTACTTGCCAAGAGAATGTCATCTACGTACAGGACAAGTATAGTGAAATTGCTCCCACTCATCTTAAGAAAGGTGCATTGGTCCACTTGATTCTTCAGGAAACCTTGCTTTTTCATGACTTCATCAAACTTTAGATACCACTGACGCGATGCTTCTTTCAACCCCTATATAGATTGCTTTAACTTGCAGACTAAGGTTCTTGACCTTCTGGTTTAAACCCATCAGGTTGCTTCATGAACACTTCTTCATATAAGTCACCGTTCAGGAAAGCAATTTTAACATCCAATTGATGTAGCTCTAAATCAAAATGAGCTACTAGGGCCGCAATGATCCTTAAGGAATCCTTTCGAGAGACATGGGAAAAAGTCTCTTGATAATCAATTCCCTCTTTCTGAGCATAGCCTTTTGCAACCAATCTCGCTTTGTAGCGTTTAACGTTTCCTTGAGGATCTAGTTTGGTTTTGAAGACCCATTTACATCCTACGGGTTTTGCACCGTTGGGTAATTCAACTAAATCCCAAACGTCATTTTTATTCAAGGAATCAAGCTCGTCAAGCATAGTTTTATTCCATTCAAAAGACTGATCACTATTCATGGCTTCTTTATAAGAGGTAGGATCAATGAACTTTCCACCATCTGATTCAATTTCAGCCAGGTAACTTACATAATCATCAAAGTTAGTAGGCTTTCTAACCCTAAATGACCTCCTGGTTTGAACAACGGGTTCAGCGGGTTCAGCATTGTTTTGTGGTTGTTCGTTTGAAGTGTCTTATTTTCCTGGTGAGGGAGCTTGTGTGAGAGGTTGTGTGGGTGCAGTGTCGGCAACAGAGGTGTGTACAAGAGGAGTAATCGGAGTGATGGTAAGCGACGAGTTCCTCCCCCCCCCCCCCCGCGTCTTGTACTTCTCGTAAATCATCGAAAGAATTTTCACTGCTCCCACTGATGTTATGATCTTCAAGGAACACAACATTTCTTGTTTCTACTATACGAGTGACATGGGAAGGACAATAAAACCGATGACCCTTTGAGTGTTCGGGATAACCGATGAAGTTGGGTTTTCATATAAAGTTTCTTTAAGAAGGGATTATAGAGTTTGTCCTTAGAAAGACAACCCCATACTTTCATATATCTGTAGACTTCGGTCCAGAGGAATAGAGGTAATCCTGAGTTGGCTAACATACTTCGTACCATGCTCATTAGGGTTCTGTTTCTCCTTTCAGCAACACCATTCTGTTGAGGAGTACCAGGCATGGTATATTGGTTCACGATCCCTTGGCTTTTGCAAAACTCATAAAATGGACTAGGGGCCTGACCCAAATCCATATGTCTACCATAATACTCACCTCCTCTATCTGACCCGACAACTTTTATTTGAAGACCGCATTGTTTTTCAACTTCAGTTTTATAGTCTTTAAAAGTTGTTAGTGATTCAGATTTTTCTTTGATGAGATACAAATACATATAAGGAGAATAATCATCTATGAAAGTGATAAATGAGTTATGTCCTATAATTCCAGTGGTAGTGTAGGGGCCACTAATATCAGTATGAATAATTTCTAATAATCTAGAACTTCTAGTGGCACCCTTTTTATTAGTTGATGTCATTTTGCTTTTAATGCATTCGACACATGTTCAAAAATCATTGAAGTCAAGAGATGGTAAAATTTCATCTTTCATGAGTTTCGATAACGATCACGTGGGATATGGCCTAAACGTTGATGCCATAACATAGATGAAGTTTCTAAGTCTCTTTTGGGTTTTCTCTTTGTTGATAGTTTATTAATATTATATGACAACAAAGAATTAGAGAAAACATCATTCAGTTCTAATCTATAAAGACCACCATCCAGATAACCAAAACCAAATACTTGAGAATTAAAATAGATAGTAAGTTTGCCATGGCCATGAGAAGCATCAAAACCGTCCATGTCTAACTTTGGTCCTGATACAAGATTCTTAGTAATCTCAGGAATATATAAGGTATCATAAAGTTTAATACATAAAACAGTTTTCATTATAAAATTTAAGGTTCCCACAGCTTAACGGCCAAATCCCTTCCATTCCCCAGCTTAAGTGTTCTTTGGTTTCTTTCTAGCTTTTGGATTGTATGGAAGCCTTGAGTAGAATTAGTTACATGAACCATAGAACCAGAATCAAACCACCATGAATTAGTTGGAACATTTAAATTAAAGGGCTCAGTTAGCATATTTAGATGATTACCTTTCTTAGCCAGCCACTCCTTGAAACCTTTGTAGTCCTTCTGTTTATGTCCAAGCTTGCGACAGAACTTACAGTAAGGTTTATTCTTGGAGTTATTAGAGTTGGATGTCGTACCTTCTTCGTTCTTCTGAGCCTTAGGATACACCCTTTGTGGAAACTTGCCCTTCCTCTTGTTGTTGGAGTTAGCAGTCACGAGGTAAGCACCTTCTGGTTTGTCAAGTTTCTGACGTTCTTCCTCTTGCACGCACATCTCAATCAGCTCGCTCATTTTCCATTTGTCCTTCTAAGTATTGTAGTTGACTTTGACCGGTTTCAAAAGACGCGGGAAGAGAGGTCATAATGAAGTGAACCAGAAACGTCTCGCCAATCGGCATGTCTAAAGCCTTAAGCTTGTTGGCGATGTCGTTCATTATCATCAGGTGCTTACGAATACTGCCCTTTCCATCATATTTGGTAGTCAGCAACTTAAGAATAAGGTTTCTAGCATGCACTTTTTTGGTTCCTTTGTAATACTCCTCCACGGACTCCAGGTAAGTTTTGGCATTGTCAATATATGGTACGGCCCCCTTGAAATGTCAATGGATTTCTTCATGATCAAAAGGCACATATTGTTGCATCTCTCCCATTTTTCGTGCGCAGTCTTTTGGTCAGCAGTGCTTGAACCAGTAAGGGCAGCAGGGGCAGCGGTTAGGAGTGCATGATCGAAACCTAAAATGCCTAGAGACAAGTTCACAGAATTCTTCCAAGCAGCGAAATTTGTTCCAGTTAAGGTTTCTACTCCGAAAGTTGAGGCTTAGAGTGCACAAGAGTGAGAATAGTAAAATACTTAGTAAAGAATATTATAGTGATTAGTTGGACATTAATAATAATAATAATAATAACAATAATAATAACAATAATAATAACAATAATAATAACAATAATAACAATAATAACAATAACAACAATAACAACAATAACAACAATAACAACAATAACAACAATAACAACAATAACAACAATAACAACAATAACAACAATAACAACAATAACAACAATAACAACAATAACAACAATAACAACAATAACAACAATAACAACAA
>JBCNJP010011996.1:7500-14555 GCA_039602395.1 Deinandra increscens subsp. villosa
AGCAATAGCAATAGCAATAGCAATAGCAATAGCAATAGCAATAGCAATAGCAATAGCAATAGCAATAGCAATAGCAATAGCAATAGCAATAGCAATAGCAATAGCAATAGCAATAGCAATAGCAATAGCAATAGCAATAGCAGTAGCAGTAGCAGTAGCAGTAGCAGTAGCAGTAGCAGTAGCAGTAGCAGTAGCAGTAGCAGTAGCAGTAGCAGTAGCAGTAGCAGTAGCAGTAGCAGTAGCAGTAGCAGTAGCAGTAGTAGTAGCAATAGCAATAACAATAACAATAACAATAACAATAATAATAATAATAAGCAAGCATAAATAAGGACCATAATTATAAAGTAAGGAAGTTGTGATAACGTCTATTACAATCACCAAAAACTAATAGACAAATTAAGGGTCTACTTAAATGAATTAGCATTCGCGATAGTTACTTGTCTATCACCTAAGCATTATGAACTAGATAAGGGTATGTGCGTAAAGTGATGTATCACATCAGCGTTGGCCAGACATGATACATCTAAGCTTTATGTACAAATTAGGTTCGCTGAATACAGGTGCAAATCATCAGCGTTGGCCAGAAGAGAAACACTTGTACAAGAAGGACGAATGCTTACTTTTTAGTTGATAATAATTGTAAAAACAACGAACCAGCGTTGGCCAGAATCGAGGTTTTAAAGATGTTATCAATTTAAGCGAATAAATTAGTTTAAATTAAAGATAAGTTAACTAGTATTAGAAAAATAATGGCATTGGTTAAGGTAGCAAATCAGCGTTGGCCAGAATTACTACATGTCAATAACTAATACAAGTTAAGTAACTAATCTAACTTATATTAAGTTTTGTAAAACATAAGCATATAAGGTTTTAAACAAAACAAAATTTAATATTAAGCCCCAAATTTAGCAGAAATCCCCTGTTACGCGGAAAGGTGGTAACCGATTGAAAAGGTGGTAACCGATCGGAAAGCAGGTATCCGATTGAAAAAGAGGTTTTCGATCCAAGGTGAGGTTTTCGATCGAAAACTGAATGGATCGAAAAGCTGACTTTTTGATCGAGCAGAGTAACGGCTTAGTCGAGAAGCATTGCTGAATCGAAAAGTTTACTTTTCGATCGAAAAGCCTGGGACTAGCCACAGAATCCGATCGAAAAGTCTTCAGTGATCGAAAAGGGTGACTCGAAAATGCGGGCTGATCGGAAAGTATACTTTCCGATCAGGCAGAGTCGAAAAATAAGCTTCTCGATCGAAAAGCTGGATGGTCCGATCGAAAAGCCAATCGAAAAGCCATATGGTCCGATCGAAAAGCCGATTGAAAAGCCATATGGTTCGATCGAAAAGGAGACTAAGCCACAATTCGATCGAAAGGTAAGAAATTTAGTTGAAAAGTAAGCTTTTCGATCGAAAAATTGGGATTTCGATCGAAAAGATAACAATCTATCGAAATCAGTTAGGGTTTTAAGGTTTTGTATTTGTTTTAAAAATCGATTTTGTGATTAAACGAATTAGGGTTTTCATATTTTAAGATATATTCGAAAACCATATCTGATTTCGAGATTATTGATAAACGAATTCAGATTTATGATTCGATTAATCAACATAACGCTCTGATTCCACATGTTGATCGAATCCTGAATCGTTAGATAAATAAACAGATAACACGTTGTAAATATTACCTATGGTTATCTGGTTGAGATCAGCAGCAGTCAGATTATCCATCCTGTGTTGACTTGGTTCCCGTTTAAGGTGTACGATAATGATGGGAGTCGTAGGAGGGTCTGCGAATTAGAGAGAGAGGGACGAAAATATGAGAGGTGATTAACCTCAAACTCTCTAATACATGCCCTATATATACACTAAAGGGGAAACCCTAATTCTATCATTAAGGGCAATTACGTCCATCAAATAAATGCCTGATAGGGTTAATTAGGTAATTGATCATTTAAGATAAATGATTAAAGCCATAATATATATTTATATTATATATATATAAATATTATATATATATATATATATATTAAGTATATATATGTCTAATAGTCATAACTAAACATAGTCATAACTAAACATAGACACATTAGTAAATAAAGATACACTACTCATACAATCTTAAGAATCTTAAATAAATATTTTCTTACAAGTTATAATTGTATAGGAGAATATGATAGGCCTTAGGTGATGAACACCCAGCATAAAAACATAAAATCATATAACATTTTTTTTGAACAGCTAATTTTTTTTCCCCACATTTTCACCATGCCAAGGTTTGAACCTTGGTCTTTCCCCAAAGGAGCTTTGCCCCTTACCACTAGGCTACAACCTAAGTGGCATAAAATCATATAACATAAGCATGTTATTATAGATGAAAATTAACTTTGTTTGAAAAAAAAATATATGTCCATGTGTATTTATGATATGGCCCAAGGCTCTAACTTCCTTTGAGAATTTCACTCCCCGAGTTTCATAAGTCTTATTTTAATCTGACATTTGGTTTGCGGTTCTACAATATGAGCTTATATCAGACCCTTTAATCTTTCAATTTCATAACGCAGCTTCTTTAATTTGTGATACGATCTGATAAGGACAACGTGATGCTACTTCATTATGAATGTATTTCCAAGTTTCAAACATGTAAATGAAAATAGGAAAATGATTTATTCAAACTTAGAGGTGCTCAATTGTTTCAAGAGAAAGAAGATCTCTCTGGCTAGAAATCTGAAAGTTTTTTTTGAAAATATTAGAACTTGAGAAATTAAATATGACATTACTACTTCTTAATTTACGAATATGTACAGCCATAAGAAACTTCTAAGTCCCATTGCAAAATTATTATAAAATTCTAAGAAGGTGTTTCAATGACGAATCCAAAAACTTTTTTCATGGGGTCGAAAATCTGCTGTGATCAGCTGTTTGTAGCTATATATTATATTATTTTCGAATCTAAGCGAATCGGGTCACATATTAAAAGAAATAAAACAAAAGTAGTAATGGAATATTAAGTATGTAACAAAGTCATACATAGATACATACGATCTGCTATAAAGTAACCAGATTTAAATGAATGGTTTAGATTAAGTGAGGGGTAACTTGGTATTTTTACACCAATATAAAACATATTTGAACCTCCCTTCCCCAAAGAACATGTCTGCTTTCTTCTTCTTTTGAGCAAAACCCTAACACATTTTTCTTCTACCGGCGGCTCACATTCATCTCATCCCACCACCGATGCTACTTACAGTTATAAAGGGCATCGCTGGCTGACGTTCATCTCATCCCACCGCCGCTTCCTCTACCTAAACCCGCCCCGTTTCCACCCCAAACCAAGATCCGATTCTTCTTTTTCCGTCATGAACGAGCTCCTAATCTATCACTTTTGACTGTCATGGACCGCCGTTTGACGAGCTCGTTCCGCCATGGAGGCCCTCCCACGGTCATGGCCCGCCGCCGTAATCATAGCATTCTCCGGTGAAGGTCCGACGGGTCCAACGGGATGGACCGCCTTCCAGATCTGTTCCGATGGTGTAGAAGCTACCGAACACGGAAATGAACATCGGTATTCCGGTAATGTTCTGGGTTTTTTTTTTTCGATTTGTTAATTTACCGACTTCTCGATTTTCCGACTTACGATTTTCATACTTATCGATTTTACTTGCAGCATTTACTTTTTTTTTTGTAATTGATTTTTATTACTTGCTATTATTTAAGTTTATTTTTTTTGTAATTTATTTTCATTTCCAGCAAGTGTATATTTATTTTGTGTGAATAGTACGATTTCGTAATTCTTTTAGTAAGTATTTAATTTTTTTTCTTAATTTTTTTGTGTGTAAATGGTATGATTTTTGTAATTATTTTGTGTGAATGGTAATCATCTTGACATTTATCTTGGATTTCTTTAAATTTATGCTTTTTTTTCATGGTTTTTGTTTTGAGATTCCTAGTGGAGATATAGCATTAGTGTTAAAGTGCATTGTTGACTTGTATTTTATGCATCAGAAGTTGTACATTTGTTTTTTTACAAATATTTGATAGATTGTAAATAGCACAGGTATTACTGATCATGACACCACTATTAATCGTTATAGCATCAGTATTTTATTTATGTTTTTGTTGAACCTTGATGCTCTTGCAGGTTGTAATTTGTGTATATTTAGTTGTACATTTGATATTTTTTTTTTGTAGCTAGATAGCACTAGTGTTTACTAATTATCACACTACTGTTAATGGTTATAACATAAGTGTTTTATATGCATATTTATGCATTTTATAAGTTGTACTAGTTATGAATGTATGGATGTATTTATAATAGTTATAAAACTGATGTTAGTAATTGTAACACTAGTGTTACATCGCACGTCTAAGAAAACGATAATAAAAAACGTCGAGACTATACTTGAATTAAAGATAAACATGTGACGAGTTTAACGGTGCAACTTTTATAAAAATCCGACGAAGTATAAAAAAGTTATAGACTTTTTAAAATGAAAGGGGGTTTTTAAATGATTATGTACATTGACAGTTTTGCCCTTTTCAATTAAAAAAAAAGAAATGACAAGTGTCACAATCTAGGGAAATCTAAATTGTTTTAACCATTAGATGGTGGTTAATAGGTTATTCCTTTAAGCCTTGGTTAATATTGGTTCCATCTCCTATATATATATATATATATATATATATATATATATATATATATATATATATATATATATATATATATATATATATATATATATATATATATATAGAGTCGAGTTAGCCTACATCTAGCAAAAACGCTACATCCATTGCGGATTCATCTGGGGCGTCCATCTAGATCATCCAACAGCCATGATCTATGGTGTTTCCGCCTATGGTGTTTTCGGTGGGGGACAAACACACCATAGGCGGAAACACCATAGATCCTGGCTGTTGGATGATATTGATGGACGCCCCAGATGAATCCGCAATGGATGTAGCGTTTTTGCTGGATGTATTTTACCCTAAACCTATATATATATATATATATATATATATATATATATAGGGGATGGTTACTTTGAAAACCACCCCGAGTTGTGAAAACTACGAAAACTTTTTAAAATCGGGGTTAAAAATTGTTTTTTTTCTTTTAATTTTTTTATGGTGTTTACATTTTAAAAAGTTTTCGTGGTTTTCACAACTCGGGATGGTTTTCATTCTAACTTTTCTCTCTCTCTCTCTCTCTCTCTCTCTCTCTCTCTCTCTCTATATATATATATATATATATATATATATATATATATATATATATATATATATATATGGTGAGGTTCATTGTAGACACCCCTATAAGTGTAGACAAGTAGACACCCTATTTCACATGTGAAATTACTCTATTTCGCATGTGAAATTCAATAAAAAAAACTTTTTTTTAGATTTTATGTAAATGAATAAATAAAAGCTAAGAGAAACAATGAGAATTGTGAAAATTTTAATTCATGAATGATTACTTAATGAAATCTATGATGCACATGGCTTGATTTTGGTAGAGAAGAGTAAAAGGAATGGATCAGAATGAATGCGCGTAATCTACATCATTAATGAATTAAATTTTTCACAATTCTCATTGTTTATCTTAGATTTTATTTATTTATTTACATCAAATCTAAAAAAGTAAGTTTTTTTTTATTAAATTTCACATGCGAAATAGAGTAATTTCACATGTGAAATAGGGTGTCTACATGTCTACACTTATGGGGATGTCTACAATGAACTTTTCACTATATATATGTATATATATATATATATATATATCCTCTCCCTATATATATATATATATATATATATATATATATAGAGAGAGAGAGAGAGAGAGAGAGAGAGAGTCGAGATATCCTACATCCACAAAAAACACTACATCCATTGCGGATCGATCTGGGGCGTCCATCAAGATCATCCAATGGTCAAGATCTATGGTGTTTTCGCCTATGACGTTTTCGGGGAAAAAAAACATCATAGACGAAAACACCAAAGATCTTGGATGTTGGATGATCTTGATGGACGCCCCAGATCAATCCGCATTGGATGTAGTGTTTTTTGCGGATGTATAGGTTTAGGTAAAATACATCCACAAAAAACACTACATCCAATGCGGATTGATCTGGGGCGTCCATCAAAATCATCCAACACTGGTGTTTTCGCCTATGGTGTTTTTTCCTCCCGAAAAACGCCATAGATCTTGGCCATTGGATGATCTTGATGGACGCCCCAGATCGATCCGCAGTGGATGTAGTGTTTTTTATGGATGTAGGATATCTCAACTATATTATATATAAATATATATATATATATATATATATATATATATATATATATATATAGAGAGAGAGAGAGAGAGAGAGAGAGAAAGGTTAGAATGAAAACCATCCCGAGTTGTGAAAACCACGAAAACTTTTTAAAATCGGGGTAAAAAATTGTTATTTTTTTCCAAATTTTTTTATGGTGGTTCTTTGAGTTACAGACTACCCTCGAGTGGAAAAAAATAAAAAAACCGCCGAGTAGTTTTTTTTTAAAAAAATATACAAAAACGTCATGTTACATATGTTACATTTTGCATTTTTACGTAACATAAAAATGTAACGAAAACTTTTTAAAATCGGGGTAAAAATTTATTTTTTTTCTTCAAATTTTTTTACAGTGGTTCTCTAGGTTATAGACTACCCTCGAGTGGAAAAAAATAAAAAAAGCACCGAGTAGTTTTTTTTTTTAAATATAGAAAGACGTCATGTTACATATGTTACATTTTTATGTTATGTAAATATGCAAAATGTAACATACGTAACATGACGTTTTTGTATATTTTTTTTTTAAAAAAACTACTCGGCGATTTTTTTATTTTTTTCCACTCGAGGGTAGTCTGTAGCATAGAGAACCACCATAAAAAAATTAAAAGAAAAAAAACAATTTTTAACCCCGATTTTAAAAAGTTTCCGTAGTTTTCACAACTCGGGTGGTTTTCAAAGTAACCATCCCCTATCTATTACTATATATAATACATATTGCCCTAAAGGGCATTTTCGTCATGAAAAATGCTTAATCC
>JBCNJP010011997.1:0-14552 GCA_039602395.1 Deinandra increscens subsp. villosa
CCTGTAAGGGAATAATTTGTGACTTGTGTATTAAATTATCCTTTGGCGGATTATTTTGAAGGCCTATGTGTTAGAATAGGTGAAAATGAGTTGGGTTATGGGTATATTAGGTCATTGGGCCATTTTAGACATGTTTGGGCTCAATTAGAAAGTGTTTAGAGGGAGTTTAGTGGGCCTAGATGGTCAAATCCGGAAATTAATGTGTAATTAGGGTTTTTAGGGTGTCTTGTTTAGCAAGTTGGAGACTCCCTATATAAGGGAAGCTCTCCTCTCATTATTAGGGTTGTTGATTGTGGAGTAAAGCTCAAAAGGTGTTCACGAAATTCTCTAAAGGAGAATTTCGAATTCGTGTATTGCAACCTGAGACATCAACGTGTTTGTCTTCTAAATCGGTTTGTGGTTGATTGTGTTCTTTACTTTTCTAATTGTTATTTTATACTTTTCGATTATACTTGAATCACTCGATTGTTTGGATTCCGCACTCTCAATCGAGGTAAGATATCGCGTTTGGACCGTTTTTCGGGACTTACAATTGGTATCAGAGCCAAGAAACGCAAGTTTCGAGGCTCTCGCGATATCCGATTCAATCTTTTGGTAACTAACGATTTGAGTATTGTGGTGTCTTTCAGCGTTAGCACTGTTCGGAGGTGTTTTTGCAGGTTACAAGTCAAGACAGAAGTATTCGTGGTGCTTTGTTCGTGTTTGAGAGACTTTTCGACCCAGCTCAAGGCTTTTCGACCAACACTTTTGATCGAAAAGCACCCTCTGTCGTGCATTGTTGATCGAGAAAGTCCCCCTGTGACTTTTCGATCAGTCACCTTCAATCGGAAAGTCCCCCTGTGTGACTTTTCGATCAGCCAAACAGCTTTTCGATCAGCCAAGACAGCTTTTCGATCAGCCAAACAGCTTTTCGATCAACCAAGACAGCTTTTCGATCAGCCAAACAGCTTTTCGATCAGCCAAACAGCTTTTCGATCAGCCAAACAGCTTTTCGATCAGCCTACCAGCTTTTCGATCAGCCACACTTTTCGATCAAAAAGTCCATTTTTCGATCAAAAAGTCCTCTTTTCGATCAAAAAGTCCACTTTTCGATCCAAAACTTGAATTTTCTATCCAAACTTCACCCTTTTCTATCCAACCCTCCGGCTTTCACTTTTCGATCCGGTCAAGACTTTCCGGTCCAGATTTTCTCTAGAAGCTCTTCCAAAGAAGTTCATGGCGCACATTCTACCAGGTACCACTTCATGCACCAACAATCATGAGGTATGCTTAAACTCTAAATGCCAAACCATAATTAATGAATCTCAAGATTGGCAACGTAAGTTCATTAATGAAACATTAAATCGTGAACTATCTGATAGAGACCTGAGAGAATACAAAAGTAGGAATAAGATATTAAGTGAAAAACTTGAAGCTGCCAAAGTTGATATTAAAAATCTTCAAAGGGATCTGAGTGATAAAACTACATATCTTAGAGTTGCGAACACAAAAATTGACACTTTAACCAATGAACTTGAAGAACTCAAGAATAAATTTGGCCAAACTCAATCCACTCTAGAACATTATGAAAAAGCTACAAAACAAATGATGAAAGCCAGCACCTTATTTTATAACACTGATGAACGAATGAAGCATGTTAAGGCCAATTCAGGGTTGGGACTTGCATCTGATGAAAAAGATAAAAAATCCACACACACTGTTCCGATGCCATTAATGCATGAAATGATCTCAGACCATGAGAGTTCAAAGACCTCTTTAGATGCTAAGGCTGAGATTTTGAGAGCCAAGGCTGATATTGAAAGAAAACTTGATGTCTGTCCAATTAAGATATCTGCTCCTGTTTCTAACACTACTAACAATTCTACTTGTTGTGCAGATAAAGGTAATAAAGAAGCAGGGGTAATTGATTTCAAGGAGTCCTCTGAGAGTTCAAGTCCTAATGATTTTTTCAAAAAATTTAATTCTGAAAAACCTGAATCGTCAGTTCAGTCTGAGTCAAAAACTTCTGAGTCTGTGTTGGTTGAAAAACTGTCTGATTGCGGTGTGTTTAATTTTGGTAAATGTGATGCGAAACCAATGAAACCTTTGAGAACTGTTAGGATTTTACGAAGGGGTAAGGGACCACAGGTTGCTGGTCCCAAACCCACAAATAATGTTTCTATTGGTGTAAAAGTTTGTGAAGAAAAGAGTACTAATTCTGTCCAAAATGTGCAGGAAGTACGGGACATCAGACCTCATGACTTTGTCCAGTACCCAGAAATCAATTCTGCATATGACCAATTCAAGCCGATACAGCGGGAGTATACTTTGACCACCAAACCAAATGGCAAAAACTACTGGATACACAAGAATTGTTCAAAACCATCTTGGATATCCACGGGAAGAAACCAACCGCAGACTCCCGCGTATCCTAAAAAACAGTCATGTCATGTGTGTGGTAACCCTGGACACTTGGCAAAGAACTGTTTACACCGCCCATATCAGCCTTATTATCCTCAGAAGGCTGGTCAGAAGCAGATTCCACAGGCACAAAAGCATGTTGGACCAACACAAAGGACTGCACCTTCAAACCGAAAGGTGCAGCAGGCTGTCCCCCAACACTCAAGGGTACAGAAGGTGAATCAAAAGCCTAAGTCACCTCAAAAACCAGCAAAAAATGGCTTTAAAACTGATAATGCTTTTCATTCTAAATCAAAACCAGTCAGTTTTCCAAAACCTGTCAATTTTCCAAAATCAGCTGGCTATTCAAAACCAAATGTGAGGTGTGAGGAAGAGATGTGGAATAAGTCAAAGGTGGTAAACCAGAATTACCAGCCTAAAGGGGTGTATAAAAAACACTCCAAACAATTTCAAAATGTCAAGATTAAAAATCAAAATCTTCAGAAGAATCCAGCCAAATGTCCTCAGGTAAAAGAAAAGCCGAACCACCAAACCTGGAAGGTCAAGAACAAAGATGTTCCCAAAAATGACCAGGTAAAACCCAAAACCAAGGCAACCACACCCCCACTCCCTGATTTTACAAAGGGAATGTGCCTAAAAGAAGTAACTTATATTGATTCATCAGGACTACCCAGAACCACAATGGCCTGGGTTCCATTGTCTAACTAATCTCTCACAGTGTGCAGGAACAGTCAAGGAGGACTTTCATTAACGTTTTGTTTGTGATAGTGATTGTTCCAGGCACAAGATAGGAGGCATCTCTCCACAACATGACATGAAGACTTCAATGAAGAGTATGTTTCCTTATGAGAGGTAGAATTGAAAGATCAGCAGAAAAGGTAACATTGTTTGAATTGTTTGTTTCTTGGCTAAATGAATGTGAAGTATGGTTGTGCATGAAACAAAACCCATTTCTGAAAATTTTCAAAAGATAAACTTTGAAGGTTAGCTTGGCCAGTTTTAGTAGATATTTAGTGATGTGTCTGTGTGTGCATAAAAAAATAAATAAAATAAAAAAAAAAACATGTGTGTTGATTTTAAAAATCAAAAAGCAAGGGGAAGAATAGAAAAGATGAAATAGTAGATCCCTCAAAAAAATTGTGCTTTTTAATTTTTAATCTTTTGTTTGTGCGTTTGAGAAGGTGGGAAGTGAAATATTTCCGTTCTCAGAATGACTGACACGCGTAAGGCAAAAGTGAAAGACATGATCCAAGGTGATGTGCTCGGTAGGCTCAGTTCCAAAAACAAAGGTATGGGTCACAACACTTAAAGATAAAGTATGTCATTTGACGGGAAACACACACTTAGGTTAAGTGCTTGTTCTATTTGACTGCGAAATTGTTCCCGATACACACGCCGGACTCCAAAGTGTTGAATCGAAAATCTCCAAAAGTCGGCGTCCCCTCTGTTTTGTGTGAGCAAAGATCTGGGGATGTCAAAGCCGTCAGTCAAGTCTTGCCTCTGCTTTGCGTGAGCAATGACCTGGTGTAGAATGGTTGACGTGTTAATCAGATTTTCCTCTGTTTTGCGTGAGCAAAGACCTGGTTAGTCTGGATTAACGTGCTTGCAGATCACTGTATATAATTTACACCCCAAAAGATGCCAATGTGCACAACAAAAGAGACCCTCTAGCGTCCAAAACCCTTTAGCCCTGACTTTGTGACTAGGCTTATGTGTTTGATGAAAGGTTACCACCTGACTGATAAACGCCTCTGAGTTGAAATCATACAAGTCTTTGTATATTATCCCTATCTCTTTTATGATCTGTTCTTTCTCTTCTCAACCAAGTCTCGAGAAAAGATTCAAAACTCTGGATATGGGAATGTGAAAATATGTGGTAGGGAATGATCAAGCTTGATAGACTGCACATATTAATTACCTAGGATTTGTGTGTGACTGTCGGATGTTCATAATTAATGCACCTAAAAGATAAATAAGTGACAAACAGCCGGGAAAATGAGGAACATGGGTTTAAGAAGGACCAATATACTGGCAATCGCCTGGACGTGTTCGAGTAACAGATGCTGAAAAGGGTTCCTCAGTTCAGACAAAGACGGTTTGATCCCAAAATAAAACCTTCTCGTTTAGTAATTTGGTATGTTTGTTTTGTTTCTTTTGTGTCATCTTAAGTTTATGATTTGGCCAGGTTGATTTGAGAAGTTTAAATAAGTTTTATGGGTTTTATGCAAGAATGTTTCACTCCTCCAAAATCTCAAGGGGAGATAATGCGAAGAGTCCTCGGGTTCAGGGGAAGTGTTTTTGGTTAAATAATGCTAACCCGATAACCAGTCATCGTCTGGTTAGTGTTTGTTCCATGTTGTGCATGACAGGTTAAATGAGATGTCATGGAGAAGAAAAGTCAATAAGTGCTGCTACTGTTCGTGTTGAAGAACCAGCCGGAAAAGGACTTACCCTATGCTCAGGGGAAGTTTGTTGGTTGTTCAAGTAAAGCTTCCAAAGACACCGTTCTCAAGTTTAGGGGAAGCTAATTGAAAGAAAAGATGCAGAGCAGTCACAACAAGAAATTCAAGAATGCCAAGACAGAGGTTTTCAAAATTTAACCTCTGAAGTTACATGGCAAGTCAAGACAGTTACTGATGATTCAGCAAGGACTCAACAGTGTTTCAAGAAGGAGCAAGTATTTGAGAATCCTCCTCTCATTACGTGTTTATCATTTGAAGTTCAAGCTGATGCTGATTAAGAGAAAGAGCCATCAAGTCATCCCACATGCTGCCCAATGAAGATTGTAAAAGAAAAGAATCTTCATCAACCCATGTTCAAGCCAAAGGAGAAGACTGCAAGTCTGAAGATTGAAAGAAGAAGACATTTAATATCACAAGCCAAGGGGAAGATTGTAAGGGAATAATTTGTGGCTTGTGTATTAAATTATCCTTTGGCGGATTATTTTGAAGGCCTATGTGTTAGAATAGGTGAAAATTAGATGGGTTATGGGTATATTAGGTCATTGGGCCATTTTAGACATGTTTGGGCTCAATTAGAAAGTGTTTAGAGGGAGTTTAGTGGGCCTAGATGGTCAAATCCGGAAATTAATGTGTAATTAGGGTTTTTAGGGTGTCTTGTTTAGCAAGTTGGAGACTCCCTATATAAGGGAAGCTCTCCTCTCATTATTAGGTTGTTGATTGTGGAGTAAAGCTCAAAAGGTGTTCACGAAATTCTCTAAAGGAGAATTTCGAATTCGTGTATTGCAACCTGAGACATCAACGTGTTTGTCTTCTAAATCGGTTTGTGGTTGATTGTGTTCTTTACTTTTCTAATCGTTATTTTATACTTTTCGATTATACTTGAATCACTCGATTGTTTGGATTCCGCACTCTCAATCGAGGTAAGATATCGCGTTTGGACCGTTTTCGGGACTTACACTTCCATAATACATAGTATCTGAAGGGAACTCAAAGATAATATGTATTATCTCAAGGGAAGTCCTTAGCTAAGGGGAAGTTATCAACTAAGGGGAAGTCTTTAGAGGTCTTGGGTTCAGGGGAAGTTTTATAGAAAACCCGTAATCTATATTATGGTTTTTGGTTAAAATTATATTAATTTGAATCAACTGATCAGATGATAATTACCTTCTAACCCAAAGACCGGTCATCAAATGTCTGGTGGAGTATATTTTTTCAAATGTGTGTCAGACAGGTTGATGATAGAAAGATGCTGCTGATGTTGTTGCTGCTCAAAGTTAAAGAACCAGCCGGACAAGACTTCCATCTGAAAAGCATCTGTTCAGGGGAAGTTGTTGGTGTCTTTACAAGTTTCCAAAAGCTTCAAAAGTCTTTCAAAGAAAAATGCTCACAAGTTTAGGGGAAGCTGAAGATTTCAAGTCGATCTTTGATGAAGAAAATGATGCAGAGAGCAGTTAGAGATCATGAAGTTTGAAGATCAACAATCAAGTTCTTCACAGTTAGAGGTTTTCAAAATTTTACCCTCTAATTTTTGGAGATTCAAGACAGTTACCGAAGATTCAGCAAGAACCAGTTCTTTCAACAGAAGCAAGTCAATGAGAATCCTCCATCTCATTAACTTGTTCATTTCAAGAAGTTCGAGCTAATGCTGATCAAGAGGAAGTCCCAAGTGCCCGTCATGAAACCCATTGAAGATTTCTGCGGAAAGAATCTTCATCAACATCTATGCCATCTAGTCAAGAAGAAGAATCTCAAATATTGAAGACATTTAATATCACAAGCCTAGGGGAAGATTGTAGAGGCTAGATTATGAGGCTTGTAATATTAAATAGTTTGGGCTAGGCTTAGAGGGTTTATTTAGTTTAGTAGACTTGTTTGCTTGGGTTTACTATTGAGCTTGGGATTTAAGATTAGGTTTACCATTAGGGTTTAAGGGCCCAATTGTAAACTCATGGGGTGGCTACATAAACCCCATGAGTCCACCATTGTAGGTGGGGGCTGGTTTACAATTTTGAGAGCAGCCACCACAAGGTGATTACGATCGTAAACCCGAGAGAGATCAGTTTACGAATACGATTTTGTACCCGACAAGTTCATCTTGTGTGCAAAGATCAGGTTTTAACGTTTTAATCATCGTAGTCTTCGATTTCTTCTCTTCTCTTTCTTGAATCACTAATCTAACCGGATTCCGCACGTTTAGATTAGTTAGATATCGTGAACGATTGTTGTTCCTAGACCAACACGTATCAAAAGTGAAAATGCGTGAGCATTGGATCGTCTACTCAATCTAGCTAATTCGGATACGAAACAAGTAATTAACCGATTGTTTTATTAATCAAAGTGATCAATTACAATCAGTAAACACTCAGAGCAGAGACACAGAAAACAACTTGATAAACACACACTTAACACTTGATCTCTCACGGACAGTCCCTGAATACAAAGCACAAGGTCACTATATATAGCGACTGGCCGAACCTTAGGCGAACCTAAAGTTCGTCTGATCCGAACCTCAGGTTTGGACCACGTTCGGGTGACAGCTATTAATGTCTTGATCTTGGTCTTTGTCTTGATTTGATACTTCACACAACACACAGATCTTGTATCTACAAACTCCCCCTCGTCATGTGTAGTATCTCTTCAACATCATCAAAACGACTTCGATCAAACTCCTCCTGTCGAGCATCTAATACTTGACAATCCTCTCCTTCACAGCTTGCAGACTTAAAGTTGTGATTCCTTTCACTTTAGCAACCTGCTCAGAAGTTAAATAACCTTAGCGCAAAACGTCTCTTTGAGACTCCAAGATATGATTTTGAAAATTTTAAATTTTCATCACGTGTTGATCAGATCGAAAAGAAATCAGAAACAAAATCTTTTTGGCTTTTTAGAAAATTTATATCAGAACAAACCTAAAATCTTTTTAATTTTCCAAAACTTATGCTAAAACACACCAAAAATCTTTTTGTACTTTTCCAAAAAGAAATGAAATTGCAGTACAGAATCAAACACTATTTTTGGTATGAGAAAGATCACTATATGGGATTATATTGAACCTGATGCACTGAACTACACTTTAATTTCAACTAATTGAAGCACATAAGTCATGCTGATTGCCGGTATAATTTGTCCATCTTAAACTCAGGCAGAATCATACTTATAACATCTGGATATGTTAAGGTATTGATTAGGTTTGCTTTGACCAGTGTATCCCACACTATCAGACATAATCAGACATTTTCTGTTTCTTGGGTAATTTCTTCCTTTTCTCATGTGATTACACTTGTGATTATCACAAAGCATAATATTTTTTTCATGATATTGTCATTTGTGTTCCATGCAAAAATAAATAAGAACGTTAAATCGTCTATCTTAAGGTCGATCTTTCAATACGCAGATAAGGCCTCGGATTTAACAAAATAAGAAAGATAAAAACAAGTTGAACTTGTATAACCCAATAACAATCAGGTCGGTACTCCCGTACACGCAGAGAGAGTCCAATGAGTTATACGAAACACCAAAGAAAATAAAGCAGAACGTCAAACGAACAACAATCAGGTCGATCTTTCGATACGCAGAGAAAGTCGATCGTTTGATAAAATAAAGAAAATCAAACAAGTTTAAATCTTTGCAAAATGAACACATGTATACACAGTGGCTTCTCAATTTAATTTTCACACTTATTTTTCTTTTTGTTCATGAAATACGCATGAAGATGTTATCCACAAGGTCAAGCATTAGTATTTAGTGTATATCACATCTGAATACTTTCTGATTTGCCGAGCCTACCAAGCATATCAAACAATGATCTTATGGCTCTTTCATCTAATCTATCCATGAGTCAGATATGTAAGCCAATGTACCATCAGTTCCCAATGATCAATTTCTCAAAATTTTATATATTGTGCATGTATTCACCTTCCTTATATATTTTGCATGTATTCACCTTCTTTATATATTTTGCATGTATTCACCTTCTTCCCAAAACATGCATTTTCTATTTTTTTCCCCCTTACATACAATTCTCCCCCTAAAAATGAAAACTCTATTTTTGGATTTTTCATTTTACAAAAAACAAGACTATATTTTTGTTTTTATCAAACAAAACATAAAGAAATAAAATTGACCAATCAACACGGAAACCTTGCAGTTTAGAATTGCAGAAAACTTGCAGGTTAGGAAAATATATCATGAAATGTAAGTTAAGAAGAATACTCCTCCATCAACAACTTTGCAATAGTCGATAGGTCTTCTAGAAGTACCTGCACACTGGTCAAACTGATTAGTTTTTAACTTGACCCGAAGAGACTGCTTCTGGTTGACCAGTGTCCTGGTTTTGCTTTGAAACCACCTTTGGTTTCCAGAATTGTTGTTGTTTTGGTAATTCAATTTTTGACGAATCAATCACAAGTGGATGTGATGATGAACCTATGTTTTGAACCTTTTGGAAAATAGGAACAATACGTTTTTGTTTCAGAAAGAATGTAGGCTCATATTCATCAAAAACTCTGCCTTGTTCATCAAAGAACTTTGGTTTGGCAGGTTTACCAAAAACTGGTGTCTTTTGAAATCTTGGATCTGAAACAGTAGGAGTTGGACAATTCTTTTCCATATGTCCTTGTTTACGGCAAATATAACAGATACGTTTAGTTTTGTCCCACCTTTTGGGTGCCTGCATAGATTCATAAACATGAATATCTTGAACATGATCAAAAGATGAATTATATACCTGATGTCGGTGATCATGAACCCACTTGGATGTTGGGCTTCGAGAATAAGAATCACCAGAAGAAAATTTGGCATTTTGAGTCTTCATGTTTGATGAAACATCAGCTTTCACAAAAACCTCAGAAATCGTTTGAGCATCCACACAATGAAGTGGAAACTCTTTATCGGAGAAAATTTGTTCCGAACCCTTGAGTTCATAAAACCGTTTGGGTTGAACCTTTTCAGCTTTGAAAACCTCCTTCTTCACTTGTTTCAGCTTGACTTTCTTCAAATTTTGTGGTTTTGAAGCTGGAACCTCCTCAGCTTTAGCAGTCTGTGATTTGGAACCTTGACCTCCATCATTTACAGCAATCTTTTGTTGAAAACCCAGACCAACATTCTTTCAAGAAATCTTGTCCTCAGAACTAGATGTCATATGACCATTCTTCGTCAGCCTTGAAAATTCAGCTTTGACTTCATTAACATTCTTTTGCTCATAGAAAATCGTCTCATCAAAGTCAGGTTGAGAACGAATTTTCTCACTCGAAGTAGCTGATTTTTCATTCTTTGTTAAAAATGAACCATGAACAAAATGTGGAGCTGGTGGCATTTCAGATTTCTTTCCTTTCTTCTTCTTGGCTTTTTTGTTTTTCTTCTTCTTCATAATCTTTTCTTCTTCAGAAATTGATGATGGAGACTTTGAATAATCAAAATCTTCAACCTTCTCATTTACCACTTTGAATGCTTCTTTAATATTTGCAGGGGTGGTGTTGTTTTATCAAACATTTTTTCCAAAATTTGCATCATTTGCTAAGAAGCTAGTGAACAGTTATGAATTTGAGACATTATTCAGCAACCTGTTAGCCTTAATGACTTGAACCTTCAAATCAGAAATTTGCAGTTGAGCTTCAGCTAACTCCTTTTTAGTATTAATCAATCGTTTGGCAACTTTATGAGTTTCAAATTTTTGCATACGAAGATTCTCCATCCCTTCAAACAATTCATTCTTCAACTTAACCTCATTACGCTTTTGGATTTCCAGATTTGCAATTTGCACTTTTTTAACACTAACCAACTCTCTTTTCTCATCCAACAACTTCTCCATATCAACTTGATATGCCTCAATCTTAGCAACATATTCCTCAACATTCTTTGTAAGCAAATCAAGTTTGATTTTTGATTTATCAAAAAGATTTTGAAAATCATTAGCAGCATCTTCTGCTTCATCCTTCCATTTATTGACTTTTTTAACTAAATCCTCCTTTTCTTCTATCAATTTAACATTTCTTTCTTCACAATCCCTTTCATTCTTTTGAGACATCTCCAAATCATTCTTGACATATTGAAGAACTTTACTATTCAAGGTAATCTCCTTTTCCAACATATCATTTTTCACAACCAATTCTTTCTCATTCTTCCTAGAAACTTCCAAATCTGTTTTAACCAATTTGAATTCATCAGTGAGCCTTTTGATTTCATCCATCAAAGCTTCATTTTCCTTCATCAAACTTTCAATTTTTGATTCAAATCTTTCATTTTCAGCAGCTTCATAAGAACTAGAATCAGAATAATAGTCATCTTGCTTATGTGTGACAATCAAAGCAGATGTATCAAACTGTTTGCCCCAGTCATACACACCATCATTCTGAACTGTTAAAGCTGTCTTGGTTGAGTTGCTTGAAGATGGTTGAGAACTTGTATTAGATGTAAAACCAGGTTTGTTAACATGTGCTTGACGACATTCTTTAGCAAATTGTCTAAGCTTTGAACATTTGTAGCATTTCAACTTTGACTTGTCAAAACCCAATCTCTCATTAAAATTAGAGGTAATTCTTCCATTCTTCTTGAAAAACCTTTTTGATCTTTGACCCGACGTAGCATATTGCCAAGATAAATCCAATTCATTTAATTGATCATCATCAAGTTCATCAAGATCATCACTTGTGATTTTTGCATCATCAACATTCTTGATAACTAATCCAAAAGAAGATGAGATCAAAGCAGCAATAATTTTAGCACAATCATCCGTTGTATCAACAGAAAAAGCACTCTGACTTGATGATTCTAGAATTGTAAAGCTACAACCCCGTGATGAATTACTATCAGAATATCCAGAAATATTTCCAAAAAAAGTAGTAGGTGGTGCAGAACTCAAACTTGGTTTAGTCTTAACCGTCATACTAGCAGCATTCTCACCATGATACAATTCTAGATTTTGCAGATTTGCTTTAGACTTGTTAGAATTCATCATTTCCATCTCACGAGCATGAATTTTACCAATTAGATCATGAAATGTCAATGTGGAAAATTCTTTATCATGTGTAAGCAATAACACATAATTTTCCCATTTTTCTGGTAGAGCTTCCATAATCTTTTCTTTTCAACTCCTCATATGTTTTCTCAATCCCCACAATCTTCATTTCACTTATAAGATGTGACAATCTTGAGAAAAGAGTCGTGATATTTTCGTGATAGTAATGCTAAAAATTATCAAACTACTTACTCAATACCTTATTCCGACTTTTCTTGTATTGATCATTCCCCTCACACCTTGCAGACAAAGCATCCCTATAATTGTTTTGATTTCTTGCACGTACTAAATTGATGTAATAACTCAGTGGGCAATACCATCGTAAGATAACCAAACGCCTTTTGTTCAAACTCATATGATTTTCTTTCAGCAATATCAAATGTATGAACTTCTTTAAAATCTCCTTGATCAGTTGGGTGTTGGTAAAGCTTCTTAATCAGAATCCACAAATCGATATCATTTATGCTTATGTAAGTAGAAAATCGTTGCTTCCAACTTTGATAATCTTCCAATTTCAACAACTTGGGAACTTTCTCGCTTGTTCCAATTTCGTTGTCAAAATTCAACATTGTTTGCATTGCGTTTTGCATGGTGGCAAAAGCTTAAAATTCCGACATCTTGGAAAAATTGAATTCTGAATGTCCGAACTCTATCCGAACCTCACTATATGATCTGAACCTTAACCAAACCTTTGCCGAATCTTCTCCGAACCCTTACCGAACCCAAATTTGTCCGAACCTTGAACGAATCTTGACCAAACCAGAACAATATCCGAAACCTTTACCGAACTCTTTTCGAACCTCTTCCGAAAGACATCCGAACAGAAAAAGAGACCGAACGTTAGACGAACTCGAAGTTCGTAGCGGTTACTTGGACGAACCTTAGGTTCAGACAACTGTAGATCCGAACAGCAACATACTCGACTCAAAATTTTGAATTTGGACAGAATTTGACGAGATTTGTAACAGTTGATCAATAACAGTGATGAGAAATGAATTAGTAACACAGTTTTCACAAAATACTCTATCGAAATGATCAAACACTTGTAAAAACACTCAAAAACCAAACATTTTGTTTCAAAAACTCCGTAAAAGCAACCACAGATTAGTAGAATGAACCAGATAACTCTGATACCACTTGAAAATGCGTGAGCATCGGATCGTCTACTCAATCTAGCTAATTCGGTACAAAACAAATAATTAACCGATTGTTTTATTAATGAAAGTGATCACTTATTAATGAAAGTGATCAATTACAATCAGTAAACACTTAGAACAGAGACACAGAAAACACCTTGACAAACACACACTTAACACTTGATCTCTCAGGCTCAGTCCCCGAATACAAAGCACAAGGTCATTATATATAGCGATTGGTCGAACCTTAGGCGAACCTGAAGTTCATCTGATCCGAACCTCAGGTTCGGACCAGGTTCAGCTGACAGTTATCAATGTCTTGATCTTGGTCTTTGTCTTGACTTGATACTTCACACGACGCACAGATCTTGTATCTACAAAAAGTCCCCTGAAATTATGTGAGAAATTGAAAATATCAAATCCAAAATTTGATTGCAGGCATGACAGAATTTGAAGAAGGCTGCAACTATCAAAACCAAAAACAACATTAAGTTTGTACTTTGGTACTAATCCTACTTACCCACATCTCTAACTTTTTTCTATTTATTACAATTGAATCCTTATGACAGAAACTAAAAAGGTTAAAAAATGTTTTTACCTGTATATGCACACTTCTCGTTTCACCTTCTTCATACCCATCATGATGGGAACATGTTACATTTTTGGGAGTCCTCCGAAGTTGCTTGGCATTCGTTTTAAATCAGGAGTTGCAAGCATCAAATTTGCAGGTTCGGGTAGATCGGTGATGCATACGGAACAAAGATGTACAAATTGTTTTCTCTTAATAATAAACGGAGGTGGTGATGGTTTCTATATTTTGATGTAACTTTAAACGATATTGGTATTTAATTATCATTTATTTTATTTTTGTATTTAATTATCATTTTTATTATTAGTGTGACTTAAAATACTTCATTGAAGTTTTCAATAATTTTGTAATATATAAATTTAAGTGCAAAATTGAACTTAGTTAATATGGAATAAAGGATAAATATGCATATTTCATGAAATCATGCTTACATGACTTGCTTAAACATATTAAACACATCATTTAAATACAGCAAAATAACTTTAAAATACCTTTATGTAAGGCCCCAATCCCTTTTTCACGTATTAACATCGTTTCGAAAATCAGAGTTTGAAAATTTCATAACATAAACATAATTTCATCCATTGCCATGACACATTTACAAAATCAGGTGTTCGACACCATTAACTTCATAGGAATACTACAAAACATTCACAATAGCAAGCATATGCATCTAGGTCCCAAAAGATGTGATGTTCGGTTCCAAAGCTCTTCGATTCGATCCCGACCCGTCTACGATTGTTTACCTGCCAATAACACTAGTAACACATTAGTATTAATGGCATACTACAGCTATCAACACAAAACATCATTTACAAGCAAGAAACAAAAGAGAAAACCCGGACAGTTGCTCCAAGCGTATCGCTTGGAGCTTCTGTTCCAGCAGGCGATACGCCTGGAGCCTACTTCCAGGGCTCCAGGCCAGATTTTCTATACTTAGCCATTTTTTC
>JBCNJP010011998.1:0-14548 GCA_039602395.1 Deinandra increscens subsp. villosa
CCGTCATTGATCCGTCACCGACCCGACCCGACCCATACCGAATCGGTCTAAAAAATTATTTGTATATAGGGTGGACGATTAAAAAAAACAAAAAAACATAAAACAAAAAAAATTATATATAAGGTGGAAGATTAAAAAAAAAATTATACACTAAAAAATTCCAAACCCAATAAAAAAATTACTAGGTTCGGTCACTACCTTCGGCATCAATATATTTTATAGGAAAGACCAAACGAAATACACGAGATATCCCTTCTTTCAAGACTTATCTGCCTTCACCATCGATATAACCTACAGGAAACTATCACACGGTCTAGTTTTTATTAGTAGACAAAAATCGGATTAATTAGTAGACAAAAATGCGTTGGGAATTTATGTTGTGTGATTGGGGTCATTTAATGAGTAGGGTGTCTACTAGATATATTCACCCCCACATGGCAAGGGTATTTTGTTGACGTCACTGTTTTCCTGCGTTCAATTTCTCGTATCGTGGTATCTATATATTTCGCATCGACCGATTCTTCGGCGACTTTTGTGTGCGAACTGAGAAGAGAAGAAGGAGATGGCGAGGAGACCGGACGACGAGTACGATTACTTGTTCAAAGTCGTTTTGATCGGAGATTCAGGGGTCGGCAAATCCAATCTCCTTTCTCGATTCACAAGAAACGAGTTTTGTTTGGAATCCAAATCCACCATCGGCGTCGAATTCGCCACTCGTACACTTCAAGTACTCTCTCTCTTTCTCTCTACAATTCTGCTTTCGTTTTTCTCGATTATTTTCTGAATCTAGTTGTGTAATTAGAACTCATTTTATATTGTTTCCGATCCAGAATTACAGATAGTTTACTTCGATGTCGGCAGTTAAATTAGTTTGCATCGAAACGTTTATGGCCTGTTTAATGGTTTTTTTCAATTGTTTTACGAATCTGAACTGAAATTTGGAAGATTCGTGTTCAAAATAATTAGATTTCACAAGCATAAGAATGTTGAATTTTAGGATTCCGAGTGTTATTTTGATTTAGGGAACCTAACTGGTTATGTAGTACATGATATTATTATCGCCGTGATTAGTCACTAAAAAGTGATATTAGCTACGTTTTTAACATTCAAAACAACGGAGAAACCCTGGAAGACTTTGAAGAACAAGTTGAATTGAAAGTTTTGATGAAAATGAATGAAAAACTAAACATACTTTCTAGTTCTAGAAGAACCGTTTTTGTTATGTTAAGGCCTTAGATCTATTTTAAAATACATGTATCAGTGAAATCAATGATAATTATGTGTTACTAGCGCATCCATTACATATGTAGAGGCTATGTAGGCATTTTCTTGTTATTATGAGATTTAGTGTTGACTACTTTGATTTTTTTATCCGTGTTTAGTACCGATTTATATCAGCTTATATCTCAATACTTTTGTACTGGAATTTCATTTTATCAAAGTTTAAGGGTTTATATGACAGTCATGTGTTTTTTTACAAATTCAAGGACTTGAGTGGAGGGACTTTTGCATGAAAATTTTGAAAGCGTGTTGACATGAAATAATTCATGAAGTTCACATTAAGCTTTTGGATCAAGAATGTTATTTGGTCAACAAAGAAAACCTTGTCCATTTTTCATTTTTTTTCTCTACAGTTTGTTTTCCTTATCTTGTTTATCTCTCTAAAATTTCATTTTTCCTAACAACTTTTTGATTTATTTACTTCTATTTTTTTGTACAAGAAATTTAGAACTTTTAGTTTTCATATCTTTAATCGTATGTTTAAATATACAAGGCACACACATATAGATATGATCAAATACCCAATATTTTTAATTTGAGAAGTGTGCAAAGTGAATATTGACCGTTGAGCTGGACTTTCTATCAATAACGTCACCTTGTATAGTAGCAAACAACATATAGCAATGCAATAATTTGCTTTTTATGTAGATATATGTATACACACACTTGTGTGTATGTTTATATTATGTATAGATAGATACTAGAAAATCAAAGATTGATTTATTGAAGAACTAAGATAGTCTGCCCGATTCAGGAGGGGCTAATCTCCAATACAAGAACACTAATAATAAAAAATAAACAAGACACAAAAAATAAACTAAAACACTATTACTTAAAGAAAAAGTTGCTCTAGCAGCTACGTAATATCTTCCCTCATTAATTCACTAGTTTGAAACTGATTTGACCAAGAAACTGCCTTGACTAGTCAAGAGAATTATTTGACTGGGTCTTGGTTCATTCACTGGGTCTGATTCTGATGTGGCTCAAGAATTGGGTTCCTATCATAGATGGTCCTTCAACAAAGAAACATTTTTAAGTAGAGAACTACCGAAACAATTTTAAAGTAGAGAACATAAATACTTGTACCTGTTGCTTTGTTGTTAAACATAAGGTGGTTATGTAACTACATAACCGCCTCTCTTTCTCTCCTGGACTATATCTGCAATGTAATATGTAGAAGTGCGTATGCGTTTCTGACAAATCTGTACTTAAGTATGGTTATGTATTGAATGCGCCCCTAAATTGGTTCTATATAAGTAATAAACTGATATATAAAAAAGAATGTTGATTCTGTCAAAATCATGAAAGATGTTTGGATCTGCATATTGGAACTGATTGCCTGAGACCGCAATAATACGTTTATAATGTTTGGATAAACAAATCCTACTTCTGATTTTGTAATTGTTTAGGGATCTGATTGTTGATTTCTTCACAAGAATGTCTTTTTTGGTGTTAAATGTCATTTTTAGGTAGAGGGAAAGACAGTGAAGGCTCAGATATGGGACACAGCAGGGCAAGAGCGATACCGAGCCATAACCAGTGCGTATTACAGGGGCGCCCTTGGGGCACTTCTGGTGTATGATGTCACAAAACCCACTACTTTTGATAACGTGAGCCGGTGGCTAAAAGAACTCAGGGACCATGCCGATTCAAATATTGTGATCATGCTGATTGGAAACAAAACTGATCTTAAACATTTGAGGGCTGTTACAACGGAGGATGCTCAAACATTTGCTGAAAAGGAAGGCCTTTCTTTCATCGAAACATCTGCGTTAGAGGCGATCAATGTGGAGAAGGCGTTTCAAACAATTCTTGGTGAGATTTATAGGATAATCAGCAAGAAATCTCTTGCTGCAGGCAATCCAACAGCTGGTGCAGGTATCAAACAAGGAGAGACACTTGTGGTTGGAGCACAGGAAGGGAATACTACCAAAAACAATTGTTGTTCTTCATCCTAATTGTTTGCTACAGTGAAACTTCTTTGGATTAGACTTATACTTGAGTCTTCTTGTTGGATATAATCTCTGGTGTGGTTAATTTAATAGCTTTTGTAGAGTGAATATCCAAAGATTTTTGAATTGTGAGGTCAATGACGGCGAATCGATTGCACATTTGCACCTCATCAACTGTGGGACGAGTCGAATTGATGAACCCAAACATTTCTTAATGATCATACTGGAATCCGATTTTTATAGACTGGTTTAGTATTATATAACCCAGGGGATAGGGACTGGTTTGGAACCCGTTAAACCCGAATCGAGCTCATCAGAACTCAACCAAAACCCAGTCATATCTGGACAATGCCACATAAAATACCCAGTTTAGAACGAGGGCTGTTCTTGACAAAACCCGGTTCAAACACCTCTCATGTAACTCATTCATTTATCTAAATAAGGCAAATGGTTGAAAGATGGGTTGTAAATGAGTTATGATGAAGCTTTTTATGTGGTCAAACTTGAATGGGTTCGTGGGTTTGTCCTTATAAAATGTATAATTTGTACAAGTTAGACCAAAACAGCACCCATTTAAGTAAACATGTTGAAGGGATCAACTTGAATATGATATGTTTATGAAATGGTTAGTAATGATAATGATTACTTTCATGTTGTGTTTCCAACCATTTTATTATATTACTTCACACCGCTTGTATGCCTGGAAAAAAATAATAATATGTTTGACGGTCATAAGTTAATATTGTGACAAAATGTGTATATTTGAATGAGAAAAAAAAATTTAAAAAGAAGTTTGGAAATGTGAAGACACGTATTATGAGTTATGACTTTCAATAGTTATTTAATTTAAGATCAACAACATGTTTTAAACTATTAACCCAATGTTGGGCCGGTTGAATTGTGTATTATATACTCCATTTATATGGATAGTTCTCTGGGCCTGTCATAACTCATAAGGTCACTTTAGACTTTTCCGTTATGTTTCCGACTCTTTCTTTAAGACGAGTAAAAATGAAGTGAAATGAAAGTTTAGAAGATTTGTATTTATCGGCTTTATTAAATGGGCAAAGTGAGTATGGTGCTGTGTTGCATCTAATTTTAGATGCGAAACCTCTCAAAACGACATCGTTTTAATAAAAATCTCCTAAATAATTTATTTCCTTTTATCCCCTCATTCTTCTCCAATTTTGGTAGAGATTACTTCTTCTGTAACCCTTTTTTTCCAGTGGCTGCTTCAACCCTCCTCCCCCATTTGCTTCATCCAAAGTAATCAAATCACGTCTTTGTACTCGATTCATTCATCTTGTCGGTGCTCGTTTCAGTCAATGGTAGATATCACGATTCATATTTATGATTTAATGTTAATGGAATTCATATGCCTTTTCTTGCTTCCGAACCGATCCATGTCGGTAAATCAATTTGTTATCATAAATTTCAATCTTTTTGATGGACGAGAGATTCGAACTCGGGACTTGTACCGGGTTTGATATGCAACGAGTAAACAGAACCGGGTTATATCTTTGAAGAAGATCCGCGCGTCTTTATGATTCGGTACAAGATAACCCGGTGTTTCATCCGGTAGTTAGATTCTGTTTATACTAACTTAACTAGGGTTAATGGTCTAGTTAATTGTTAGTTAGCTTGAGTTAGCTGTTAGTTGGTTTATATATGGAGTCTGTAGTTAGAAATTGAAGGAAGAATTGTCTGATTTCATTGAATTGATGAATCGAAATACAGACTCCATATATAAACCAACTAACAGCTAACTCAAGCTAACTAACAATTAACTAGACCATTAACCCTAGTTAAGTTAATATTAACAGAATCTAACTACCGGATGAAACACCGGGTTATCTTGAACCGAATCATAAAGACGCACGGATATTCTTCAAAGATATAACCCGGTTCTGTTTACTCGTTGCATATCAAACCCGGTACAAGTCCCGAGTTCGAATCTCTCGTCCATCACCCCCCCCCCCCCCTCAAGTTGGAGGCGGGGAAAGCCCCAACTTGGAAAGAAGTGTCTGATGCAGATGAACAGGTAAACTCTTGGTAAGGACATCAACCAATTGATCATTAGAGATCACATGATGAAGAGTAATGAGGCCAGCCTGTACTTTTTCCCTTACAAAATGGCAATCTATATCGATATGTTTTGTGCGTTCATGGAAAACGGGATTCTTAGCAATATGGATTGCAGCTTGGCTGTCACACTTCAAGGGAACAGGCTGCATAGATGGAACAGATAGTTCATGAAATAGGCGTGTCAACCAGGCAAGTTCAGCAGTGACACGGCGCATTGATCTATACTCAGCCTCGGCTGAGCTAAGAGAAACAATATTTTGTTTCTTGGATTTCCAAGAAACAGGACTATCACCAAAGAAGATGTAATAACCACTGATTGAGCGTCTTGTGTTTGGACATGATGCCCAATCAGCATCACAATAAGCCTCAAGTTGCAGATTGGAAGTGTTATTAAAGAGAAGACCTTGAGAAGGTGAATTTCGAAGGTATCTGACTGTGTAGACAGCAGCATCCCAATGAGGCAAACAAGGAGATTGCATGAACTGACTAAGGAATTGAACAGCAAAACTTAAGTCAGGTCTTGTGTGGGTAAGATAATTGAGTTTGCCCACCAGTCTTCTAAAGGACAAAGGATCCGAAAGAAGAGGACCACAATCAGAAGTGAGTTGTAAATGAGTTGGTAAAGGAGAGGATGTGGCAGGTAATTCAGGTGAATCAAATTCTTTAAGAAGATCTAAGGTAAACTTCCTTTGAGTCATAGTGACTCCATTTGAACAAGGAAGAACTTCCAGTCCCAAGAAGTAATGCGAAGAGCCTAGATCCTTTATTTTGAAAGTCTGATCTAGAAAAGCTTTTAAAGAAGCCATTTCAGAGTGATCATTTCCAGTCATCAGAATATCATCTACATAAACTGCTATATGAACCAAAGAATCTCCCATCTTTTTGGTGAATAAAGAGTAATCATTTATGGACCTAACATACCCTTTACTCTTTAAAGCATCTTATAACCTGCTATACCATTGCCCGAAAGCTTGTTTCAGGCCATAAAGTGATTTTTGTAGCTTTAAAACTTTATGAGAACCATCAAGAGTCATACCAGGAGGTGGTGTCATGTAGATATCTTCATCAAGGTTACCATGCAAAAAGGCATTGTTAACATCAAGTTGGAACATATCCCACTTGAGTTTGACTGCTGTAGCAATAAGAGCCCTGATTGTAGTGATTTTTACAACAGGTGAAAAAGTTTCATTGAAATCAATACCAGCCTTTTGAGTATCACCCCTCACTACTAGCCTTGCTTTATACCTTTCAAGTGTCCCATCTGAATGAAACTTGAGTTTGTAAACCCATTTACACTTGATTGGTTTCTTGCCAGGTGGTAAATCAACAACAGTCCATGTGTGAGTATTTTGAAGAGCTTCAAACTCCAGTTTCATGGCCTGCTGCCAATTGGGATTTTGAGCAGCCTCTTTATATGAAGAAGGCTCTTTTAGAGTGTCAAGAGTATTGAGAAAAGCAACAGATGTAGAAGAAACATGAATAACATTTGCTGCAAAACAGGTGGTAAGAGTATGATGACATGAAGCAGAATTACAAATGTAATCTGCAAGATATGGAGGTGGGTGATGAGGTCTGCTAGAAGCACGAATTGGAGGAGGTGGATTAGACTCAGGAGAAGATGAGGAAGTGAATGAAGGAGAAAAGGATGGAGGTGAGTGAGAAGAAACAGGAGGAGATGATAGAGATGGAGATGATAAAGAAGTTGTGGGAGAAGGGGAATGAATATCAGGAATATCAGGTGGAGTGGAAGCAGTAGGGGTAATATGGTCATTGTCAAAATCCTGTAAAATAGTTACAGGAGGAAATAGAGAATGAGAGTTTTGAGATGTTGAAGGAAAAATGTGCTCATAAAAGACCACATCTCTAGAAATGACAACAGAATTGGTATGAAGATTAAGAACTTTATAAGCCTTTTTACCATAAGGATATCCCAAAAAAATACATGAAAATTCCCTTGGTTGAAACTTGTCTCTTCCTGCTTTTAGTGTAGATACAAAACATAGGCAACCAAAGGATCTTAAATGAGTATAAGATGCAGGCTTGTGAAAAAGGATTTCAAATGGAGTTTTGCCTGAAAGTAATTTTGTTGGAAACAAATTGATTAAGTGAGTGGCTGTGAGGACACATTCACCCCAATATTTCAAAGAAAGTTTGGACTGAAACAAAAGAGTCCTGGAAGTCTCTAAGAGGTGTTTATGTTTCCTCTCAACAACCCCATTTTGTTGAGGGGTTGCTACACAAGAGGTTTGGTGAATTATGCCTTCTTTAAGTAAGAAATCAGCATGATTAGATCCTGTGCCTAATTCCAAAGCATTGTCTGATCTAATGCACTTGACAGATGTGTGAAACTGATTCTTGACCATAACCAGGAATGATTTTTTAATATCAAATGCATTACTTTTAGTGCTCAAAAGGTAAATCCAAGTAACTCTACTATAGTCATCCACTATAGTAAAAAAATACTTGTAGCCATTATAAGTAATTGTGTTATATGGCCCCCAAACATCTATATGTATAAGATCAAAGATAACAGAAGTAGATCTTGTACTCTTAGGAAATGGGAGTCTATGCTGCCTAGCTTGAGGACAGATAGTACAAGGTGTAAGAGTATTAAAACGGGCATCATTACAAACATTTAGAGTTTTAAGTTTGTACAATGGCAAATGCCCAAGTCTAGTATGCCAAGTTTGAGATGAAATAACAAGATTACAACTGAATTTTGAAAAACAAGAAGGATCTTTATTTTTGGGAGAATGTTTAGAAAACATAGGATCTTGTCCTAGCAGGTACAAGCCATGAATGAGATTACCAAGCACCACTGGCCTCTTCAGTGAAGGGGCCTGCAAGGTACAACAAGAAGAACTGAATTGAATAATTCCTTTGAAATCAACACAAATTCTAGGAACAGAAAGAAGATTATGCTTAAATTCAGGGAGCAAGAGAACATTGGAAATTTTAAGAATGTCAGAAAATTGAATATCACTAATTTTATGAGCAGCAAGAATGTGTCCATTAGGTAAACCAACAAGACCAAGTTTAGAAAGAGATTTGAGATTACTGAATAAAGCCTCATCACAACACATATGATTACTTGCTCCTGTGTCAATAATCCATTTGACAGATTTAGGGGAAATTTCAAAAGAATTAGATGCCATTATACTTGCAAAGTTTGCAGAATCAACAACAGTTGGTGCCATATCTTGCTGAGTTTTCTAAAGCAATTGAAGCAATTGAGCACATTCATCCTTAGATAAACCAACAATGTTGTTCAATTGAGTAGAATCAGTTGAACCTTCAGGAATTGTGGCATTAGCAGAGAACTTTCTTTGATTTGTGAACTTAAAGCCTTTAGGAAAACCTATCAACCTGTAGCATTTAGCAGCAGTATGCCCCATTTTCTTGCAATGAGTACACACAATTTTCTTATTATCATTCTTAAAACTGTGAGAAGATTTGTTGGCTGCAACATGCATAGCAACAGCATCAGAGTTGAATTGACTAGAAGCATGCACTTCTCTTTGCTTTTCATCTTGTATCAATAAGGAATAAGCCTTATTGACAGATGGAAGAGGATCCATCATGAGTATAGCACCTCTCACCACATCATAAGAAGAGTTAAGTCCCATTAGGAACTGAAATAGACGATAATCATTCTCTCTTTTGAGAATAAGAGTTGATGATGCACAAGAACAAGCAGGAATAACATCAAGTGCAGTCAATTCATCCCATATTGATTTCATTTTAGCAAAATAGGAAGCAATACTGCTATTACCTTGACTTAATTCAGTAAGAGCTTTCTGAAGTTCATAAAACTTTGCACCATTTGACTGTCCATATCGATCATCGAGCTCTTTCCATAGCAGAGATGCAGTTTGAGTGTACATAACACTTTCACTTATGTCTTTAGTCAATGTATTCAAGATCCAGGATATCACCATATCATTGCATCTTTTCCAATGATGTTGAGTAGTGTCTGAACTACTAATTTCACCATTAACGAAACCTGATTTGTTCTTTGCAGAAAGAGCTATAGACATAGATCTTTTCCAGGATGCAAATCCAGTGCCATCAAAGGCTTTTGACACTATAATGAGTCCAGGATGATCGGATGCATGAAGAAACAGAGGATCAGAAGGATCAATTGAGGAATTAGATGTAGACATGATTAACAGATGAATCAAGAGTGAAAGAACAGATGATTGAATCGAAAAAAAAATGATCAAATCAGAAGAAAAGAATGATGATCAGATTTGAAAAAATGATCGAATCGGAAAGAAAGGATGATCGGAATCGAATCGGAAATGAGCAAATTGCTCTGATACCATGTAAATTGAGCTAGAAATTGAGGGAAGAATTGTCTGATTTCATTGAATTGATGAATCGAAATACAGACTCCATATATAAACCAACTAACAGCTAACTCAAGCTAACTAACAATTAACTAGACCATTAACCCTAGTTAAGTTAATATTAACAGAATCTAACTACCGGATGAAACACCGGGTTATCTTGAACCGAATCATAAAGACGCGCGGATCTTCTTCAAAGATATAACCCGGTTTTGTTTACTCGTTGCATATCAAACCCGGTACAAGTCCCGAGTTCGAATCTCTCATCCATCACTTTTTTCATTTGTTTTTAGTCATCAATCATCAATATTTTATATATTAACAATAAAAAAGTCAATTATTTTCTTACGAATCAGCCCCAAGTCCTTCTGTTCCCTATTTTCTTTGAATTATGTTCATATTATAACTTTTTGTGTAAAATGAACAATAATATTAAGCTTTTGTTGATATAGGACATACATAACACAACAAATTTACAAGTTCACGCAGAAGAGGAAGCTTTAGAAACCAATATAATTGATGCTATTGATGCGAAAGGGTATTTGGTAATCAATAGCGGTTCAGATGCGGAAATAGAGAAAAGAAAAGATGTAGACGTTGATTTCGGGTTTGATAAACAAGAAACTAATAATGATGTAATAGGACAACTTTTTGACACTCCAGAGGATGCATATGATTTCTACAATCGTTATGCATTTTTACATGGATTTGGAATACGCATTTACATGACTTATAAAAATAAGACAACCAATGAACCTTATCGAAAGAAATATGTATGCAACAAAGAGGGTTTCAAAGATCTGAAGGTTAACAATTCCAATGGGGATGCTAAGAAACGTCGTAGGGATTTAAGAACAGGATGTGAAGCATTTCTTCGGGTTTCAAAAAATAAAGATGGGAAATGGTTAGTAGATATGTTTAATGATATACATAATCATGAGCTAACCATTACTCCGACCAAAGTAATGAAACACCGTTCTCATGGGAAATTCCACCGCTCAATGGCCTGCAAATCTCTAATGTCTGAACTTGGTCAATCGGGGCTGAGACCTTGTCAAATCCGAAAGGTCATAAATACCGTGAAAAGCCCATTTGAAAATGATGTTACATCAAAACAATGTGTTGATATTTTAGCAGATGAGCGGAAGCAATATAAAGGTAAGGGGTTTTATGGGCTTATTAAACATTTTCATGATAAATTAATAGAAGACCGTAACCTATATTTTGTTGTCGATTTATTTGATGATGGGTCTCCAAGAAATATTTTTTGGGCTGACGGGAGATCAAGAGACTCATATATAAAATTTGGGGACGTTGTTGTGTTTGATGTCACATACATGACCAACAAATTTAAGATGCCATTTGCTCCATTTGTCGGGGTGAATCATCATGGTCAGACCATACTTTTTGGTGGTGCATTATTAAAAAAGACGAGAAACAAGAAACTTTTAAATGGTTATTTCAAAATTTCTTAAAATGCATGTTTGATAAGTATCCATTAGCAATAATTACGGATCAAGATAAAGCTATTGGCAATGCTATAAAAACAATTTTCCCAAGAACTCGACATCGTTTTTGTTCATGGCATATTAAGAAACATGAGATCGAACATCTTCGACCTCTTAAAGTTCGGTATAGTGACTTTAGGGATTTACACAATCAGTGGGTAAAGAGTAATATTGGGCTAAAGCCTTCTTAAAAGACTGGTTTTTTTTTCCGGCATGACATCAAGCGGAAGAAGCGAGAGCATTCATTCTTTTTTTGATGGATATGTTAATTCAAAGACTATGTTGAATGAGTTTGTAATCCAATATGATAAAGTCGTTGAGGCTCGAAGGGATACTGAAGAAGTTGAAGACTTCAAGACCATGAACTCCAAGCCAATTCTTTCTTCCGTTAATCCAATAGAGGCAAAGGCAGGATCACGTTACACTAGAAAGCTCTTTGATATATTCAAGAAAGAATGGAATGAGGCTACATTCAATTTAACTCATGAGACAATAAGCAAGAGTATAGAAGAAATCAAATATAAAGTTGGACAACTGGATGTTGATAAACTATACTGGAGAGATGTTAACTTTCGTCTGTCAGAAAAAATAGATGTCACATGTTCATGTGCAAAGTTTGAAACTTATGGGATATTGTGCAAGCATATCTTATATGTCATGAAGAAGAGGCATGTTGAAACTCTTCCTGATCATTACATTTTACCTAGGTGGACACTTGATGCAAGGTATAAGTTGGATAAATTCAATACTGGGCTCGAAGATACACATAGTGAAAATGAAGTTAGTGCATTAACATTATGGTGTGTTGAGTCAAATTTTAGGAAAGCAATCGAACATGCACGAGATTCTCCGTCTGAGATAAAGAAACTAAATACCATCTTGGTGAAGTTTTTGGAAGAGCAAAGTATTCATACAAAGTCTAAACAGAATGAGATTGCATCACAAGATTCTAATATGGGAAGTTCACAAGTAAGCATGATGCCTCAAATTTCTGTTTGTGATCCGCTAGTTCATACTAACACTAAAGGTCGTCCCAAAATTGCAAATAGAATCAAATCTCCTATGGAAGAGCCAAAAAAGCGAAGGTGTTCTTACTGCAAGTTAGTGGGTCACTACATCAACGGGTGTCCAAAAAAGAAGGTAACAATAACATTTATTAATAATTAATGGTTAGTATAATACTTATACTTTTATTTTTGTAGGCAGAAGAATCATCACAAGAAAGAGAAGAAAGAGAAGGTTGATTCGTGAATTGCTTCAAGAATTCTTAGTTTTGCGGATTTGATATGATGAAACTAGTGAAGAAAATAAACATGGTTTGAGTACTGTGAAAAATATATTTGCTTTAGTAGTTTTGAAGTTGTTTTCTTAAAATGTTTTAGTACTGCTAATGAAGATAAACTAGTAGCAGCATAAACCTCATTATTCTTTTGACAGTTTGGGAGAAGTAGATGCTTGTCCACCATACCCAAGTAAGGTCATATCAATCGGGTCAAATTGTAAGAATTTAAATTGGTCAAAATGGTGATATATGATTTTACGATGAAACGGTCAAAATATATGCTTTTATGATGAAACGGGTCAAAAATACTTGCTTTTACAATGAAACAGGTCAAAATATATGCTTTTACAATGAAACGGATCAAAATATATGCTTTTAATTTTAGATGGCTGAAAATACAATTTTACAATCATCAGGTGATCCTAATTGAAATAAAAATGCTCATAATACATTGAACTGATGTCTATCTATATAAATTTCTTTACAAAATAAAATATAATCTAGAATCTTAATACAGACAATATACATTTCTGCAACCAGACTCATTTAGTTTGAGTTGCATATCTCCATCAGTCACTATGTTGGTTTTTGATTAAGTTGACTAAATCCAAGCTAAAAGCTTATTTTCTTTTTTGGGATGTCTATTTCGTTATTAGACGACCCTTAAAGATCTTGACGAGATGTGGTGAAGTATTGGAATTCCCTTGGCTGTTCACAACCATATTCCCCATCCATGATTTTTGACCCATATCACAACCATTTGATTTCCATCCTTTGAGCTGTGGTGGAGTATTAGAAGAACTAAAAAGATCTTGAACAGCTTTAACCTGCCAAGATTACAAAACATAACTAAATTTACACATGTGATTGGAAGTAATCCTATGCTACCAAGCAGTTATTGCAATGTTCACTTCATGAGACGTCCCCTGCGTGTTAAGGTCTTTTTTCTAAAACCTGCTTTATGATCTAAAAACAGTATTTTCCAAGACCCTACCGACTAGACACTTGCAATATGAGGCTTCCCATTTACTAATTTGGTTGAAGTAAAATGCTATCTTATTAGTTAAATGACCACACAAAGTGAGTTTTACTCCTCAAACTTCATAAATAATTTAAACAAACTGATGCACTAAACATATATTTCTTTATGACTACCCAAATCTTGTTCACCCCAGGTCTGTAAGGAATATAAACAGACTTCCAACGTGTCCTAACTTTAGTAATCAACAACAAAAAAAGGTCACTGTTGCCATCTTAAGATCTAACAACTCAATTTTTAACTAGTTTCTCAGAGTTGACATGTCAATAAGTTCATCAAATGGTTAATAGTTTCAATTAAGCAAATTAGCCCCAAAGCTACCAAAACCAAAATCTCATTGTGGTCAGTATTTAACATAGATTAGATCTAAGGATTCCATGAAGCTAACAAAGAAAATATGGTTGCCATCACAAGACTACCCTCCTGCCTCTACTAATAGAATCATTTTAAAAATAAGTAAGAACACTATGTTTTTTTTTGTGAGAAACGTAAGATGAATTTTGATTTCAAAATGGAATCAAGAAAACATTGGAAATTGCCAAAAGAAAATGATTTAGAGTACCCGAGGAAACCGTTGGAGTGAAAGGCGAACATTGAAAATGTCAAATTGTTGTGCTGTAGAAATCAACATCGACATGAAATCGTTGGGAGCCGACGATTTGTTGAAAGCGCTGTATGCAACCATGGGTCAGAGAGCTTGAAGGTAGGGGTTAACAAATCGTGATATGTTACCATCGATTGAAACGAGCACCGACCAAGACGAATGAATCGAGTACAAAGACGAATGAATCGAGTACAAAGACGTGATTTTGATTACTTTGGATTGGATGAAGCAAATGGGGGAGGATGGTTGAAGAAGCCGCTGGAAAAAAGAGGGTATGGAAGACGTCTCTGACAAAATTGGAGAAGAAAAAGGGGATAAAGGAATTAAGTAAAGATTTTTCGTTTTGAGAGCTTTCGCATCTAAGATTAAATGTAACATAGATAGATTTGAAAAAGGTATTTTATATAGATAGAGTAAAGTGTAATCTATCATTATTATTATTAGTGGT
>JBCNJP010011999.1:0-14543 GCA_039602395.1 Deinandra increscens subsp. villosa
TGAGAAATTAGCTCGTACTTACGTTGAACAGATCGTTTGTCGTCACGGTACTCCTTTGAGCATAATATCAGATCGAGATGGTCGTTTTATTTCCCATTTTTGGCAATCTCTTCAATCTATCTTGGGAACTCGTTTGGATCTCAGCAGTGCATACCATCCACAAACCGATGGTCAGTCTGAGCGCACAATTCAAACTCTTGAAGATATGCTCCGCGCGTGTGTCATTGATTTCGGTGGAAATTGGGATTCTCATTTACCGATGGCCGAGTTTTCATATAACAACAGTTATCACTCAAGCATCGGTATGGCACCTTTTGAAGCACTTTACGGTCGAAAATGTCGGTCACCTATATGTTGGAACGAGATTGGTGAAGCACAAATCACTGGTCCCGAACTAATACAAGAAACGACTGACATAATCTCTCAAATTCGTAACAATTTACTCGCTGCTAGAAGTCGTCAGAAAAGCTATGCTGATAAGCGACGAAAGCCTCTCGAATTCAAAATCGGCGACTTAGTTCTCCTAAAAGTATCTCCTTGGAAAGGTATCGTCCGTTTCGGTAAGAAGGGGAAACTAGCACCTCGTTATGTAGGCCCATTCAAAATTCTCGAAAAAGTTGGTAAAGTGGCCTATCGACTCGATCTCCCTCGAGAGTTAGCCAATGTTCATCCTACATTTCATGTGTCAAATCTTCGCAAATGTCTAGCTGATGAGAATCTCCATATTCCACTAGATGACATTCAAATCGACGAATCCATGCATTTCATTGAGAAACCTGTAGAAATTATGGATCGAGAATTCAAACAACTCAAGCGCAGTCGCATACCCATTGTCAAAGTTCGTTGGGAATCTAAACGTGGACCAGAATTTACCTGGGAACGTGAGGACCAAATGAAGACCAAGTATCCGCACTTGTTTAAACGGTCTTCTCGAATTTAATTTCGGGACGAAATTTCCTAAAGTAGGGGAGACTGTGACACTTCGGTCAATCCGTTTGTAAATACCCGACCCGTTTTCAATCATGTTTGATAATCAATAAAGAATCGTTATCCATTTGATATTGTTATTTTACTTATTATATGATTAAACTCTTTAATCACAATATTCATAACTTTCGATATCTCAATTGATCGCAAATCGAATCTTTAACTCAATCGTTTTTGTTATTTATGTAAAACCATAAAACTTGAGTATTCCAAACATGTATGATGCTTGTGGGTAATACTAGTCATGCACACGAGTAAATACAAGTGAGGTTTCGCACATATATATATATATATAGAGGAAGGATAAAATGAAAACCTCTCCGAGTTTGGAAAACCGTGAAAACCAAGCTAAAAAATTCGATTTTTGTTCCGATTTTTTTTATGGTGATTCTCTAAGTTAAAAAACCCCCCTTTATGCAAAAAAATAAAAAAAACGCCTAGTCAATTTTTTTTAAAAAAATATTTTATAACCGAGGTTACATAGTACTGTTACATATGTAACCTCGGTTATAAAATACTTTTTTAAAAAAAATTGACTAGGCGTTTTTTTTATTTTTTTGCATAAAGGGGGGTTTTTTAACTTAGAGAATCACCATAAAAAAAATCGGAACAAAAATCGAATTTTTTAGCTTGGTTTTCACGGTTTTCCAAACTCGGAGAGGTTTTCATTATATCCCTACCCTATATATATATATATATATATATATATATATATATATATATATATACTTTTAAAATAAATAATTTTAAGTACATATATATATATATTTGTTTTAGTTTATAAATATATATATATATATATATATTGATAATATCGTTTATAAAATTATATATATATATATATAATATATATATATATATATATATATATAATAAAATCATATAATATCAAATAGAAATTTATGATTATAGGAAAAGGATCATTGGAAAACCCTCTAATTATTGGAAAACCTGGAAAACCTTTTTCAACCAATCATATTATTTCTTTTGTTTTTAATTTTTCTTTTATTTAAAGGGTAATATGGTAACTTGTTATAATCTATTTTTGTAAACTATTTTTAATAAATTGATTGAATCAATTTTCTCTCTCTCTCATATACTCTTTCCTAAAATATCTCTCTCTCTACTTTAATCTTAAATTTTCAGTCTAAATTAAAAAAAAAAAACAAACCTAATTTACAAAAAAAAAAAATCGTTGATCAGCAGTTCATCACCAGCACAACGATTGTTACATCGTTGTAACAATAATTTTAGGTATTTTTTCAAAAAAATAAACGATAGTTACATAGGTGTAACCATTCAGAAAAGTTACCTAGAAAGAAACAAGTTCATAGGAGATCACTACTTACATTTATGTAATACTATCATAGGCGTAATCACGTGAAACAATTTCATAACGTTCTAGAAAGATAATACATGGTGTTACATTCGTGTAACATCAATTAAAAACATGTGAATTAAAATACGTGTAATAACTACTTACATTTATGTAATAACTATCATATGCGTAATCACGTGAAACAATTTCATAACGTTCTAGAAAGAAAATACATGGTATTACATTCGTGTAACATCAATTAAAAACATGTGAAATAAAAGTGTTACGTACGTGTAATCAGATCTAGAAACAATAGAACCACGAATACAATTTACAAACTTTTCTGAATGGTTACACCTATGTAACCATCGTTTATTTTCTTGAAAAAAATAAAATTATTGTTACAACGATGTAACAATCGTTACGCTGGTGATGAACTGATGATCAACGATTTTTTTTCTTTTGTAAATTAGGTTTTATTTTTTTTCTAAAATTTGGTTTGAAAATTTAAAATTAAAGGAGAGAGAGTTTAGGAAAGAAATGATGAGAGAGAGAATATTGATTTGAACATTTATTAATAAAAATATGATATGTCTATTATGCCCTTGGTGCATTAAATAGATATCAAATTATTTCCAAAAATGACATATTCATTTTCAACCATAGATTAACTAATCAATGGTGTAAGATGGGTTTTCCAGGTTTTCCAAAATGGTGAGGTTTTCTATTGATCCTTACCCTATGATTATATATATATATATATATATATATATATATATATATATATATATATTTGTTTTTAACAAATATTTATATTTATCAATTTTACGAATAATATCAAATGTGCTCGAAAAATGATAAAAACATAGGGTTTAAATCTTGATGGTATATAAAGATATCCCCTAAAGTTTGAGACCCAAACTCATAACCGTTTGCCAAATTTGGGCATTATAACGTCGTATAATGCCGTTTTTACACGAAAAAAATGTTCTCCAATTATGAAATTACTTAGGGGTTTCTTTAGTTATGTGTTCGTATGAAGATCTTCAAAATTACAGCTTCTAATTCCTAACAAATTGTTCTAATTTTAACAAAATAGTTCAAGAACCCTAGTTTTTAAACAAATCTGGAACATGATTAAAACAACGATATAAACAGGAATTGATAGAGGGCTTTTGTTCTACATACCAAATGATGTAGGACTGCAGATTTTTAGAGCTTGAGCATGACCGAGTTGAGAGAATTTCGAATGCAAAGGTTCGGATACAAGTTTGAGAGCTTTTAGGTGTAGAATTTCGAAATTGAATGGCTTTTGGACCAATTCTGGAGTGGTTTATATAAGGGGAGGGTCGCAAGGAGGTTAGGACACGTTTACAGTTGACTAATTACTCAAAAACGACACCAAAACACTCAAAATCGAGCCACCTCGCAGCCTAGCTCGTAGGCTGCCAGCACACCAGTCGCGGACCAATGAAAATATAAAATGGAAACTCGCTGGTCCGCGAGACCACCTTTTTGACAGATTTTCAGATTTTACAATTTTTGCCCCTGCAGTTTAGTTTTGGCAGTTTTGGCCCCCGAACTTTGATAAATTGATACTTTTTAACCCCAAAAATTATAAAATATATTTTCATTATATTTCTAATCTTGGAGTATAAATATTTTAATTTTGATGATTTACGAGGCTTCCGGTTAATACCGAAATTGTGTAAAAATGTCAAAAGTTCATTGTTTTTTGTTTTTAACCTCCAACTTTTTGTAAAACCTTACAAATATTTATTCGTATGCGTGACTAGTATTACATACAAATAAAATATAAGTTTAGATTACTCAAGTCTTCTGGTTTAACTTAAATAACGAAATTGATTGAGATAGAATTTGAATTTTAGATTTCGAGATAATTTCTATGAACCATATAACATAATTGTGATAATAAATTATAATATGATTCTTTATTGATTCAAGATCATAATTACAATCCGAATTTGAAAACGGGTCGGATAAAATACATATGGATTGACCGAAGTGTCACATGATTGAGCAATCTCAAAAATATAATCCCCCTCATCCATCACTCCTGCCACACCGCTGCAAATCAAATAAGAACCAGGCACAATCCAGAAATAAGGGCTAACAGGAATACTGTTCCCAGAAAAAGGTAAGAAAATACTACTCAAATAGTACAAAATTAAATCAAAATCTAACTATAAATACAATTTATAACGTAGCTCCGGAGGAACTAATGCACTAGAAATTAAGCCAAATAAACCATCATCAAGGGATCATCAAATAAAAATTAAAAACTTTTGAACAAGGATAATTATCTTGAAAAACAGCATGATGATCCCAAGGATGGTTTATATGACACAGTCATAATGTAGACGTCTGGGAATCCAAGAAAAAGTAACAATTCTCGTAACTTATACATCTCATTTACTCATTATTAATTGTTTATTTTGAAATGGAACAATTAAGGGTGCACGTTAGGAAATAAAGCAAGACACACACAACAGAGTTAGGCGGATCTCACAAAAGGAGGGCTGGGCTGGACTTGCAGAATTGATATCTGATAAATCAGCATGCATAATGACCTCATCAGATGTTTTTGTGAAGCTGTGACTTGCAAAACTTATTTATGATTTCTATTTGTGAACTTATTTGTGGTAGAATATGAATCCATTTGTAAACTCATCGTAACTTTGTAATGTTGTTATATATATGAAACACATTATTTCGCTATAAGTGTATTTTTATTTTGTATTATCAGGTTATTTTTCATTTAATATAGAAATTAGTGATTCTATTAAAAAAAATTAATTTCCTTTACATTCTTGTCGCGCAAAAATGCGTGTCATCAACCTTTATGACATGGGCTTCCTTGACGTGCATTTTATGACGTGCATTGAGTGTCATAAAATGCGTGTCATTGTTCGCGCATCAAGAGCTTCTTGACATGCATTTTGTGCGTCAAGAAGCTTCTTAACCCCTTCATCCTTGACGCTCATTTGCATGTCAAGAAGACCCTTTCTTGACACGCATTGCACGTCAAGAAAGGCCTTTTTTGTAGTAGTGAAAACACGTTGTAGGATCATTAGACTGCATAAACAACCTCATATTCATGCATTTGCTAACAAAAAGTTTCCTTTATCAGAAGGTGTAGAAATCTACCATCAAGCATCAAAGATTACATTTAATAAGACTTCATTTAGTTATCTAACATCAAGTTATAACATCTACAACCACAAATTCAGAAACCCCCAAATTAACACAAATTCAAAGTGACAATTCCAACTCAAAATCTTAAAAGAATACAACACAATATGGTTACCACACTACTTAAGGAGGAAATATACCTGAAAAGAGGATCCAAAATCACTATGAACAAACACCACTTGAAAGCCCCCAAATCTATGTCAAAATCACCACATTCATGTTCATACAAGAGAAACAAAGATGAAGAGAACCATTATAACTATGAAATTCAAATGTTTACACCAAAATAACAAAGAAAAAGAGAACGTACCTCGAAATCGCCCTAAATCACCGAAGGAGATGCTCTCTTCCAATTTCCAGTCGCGCAACTGATTATGATCAACTGTAGGGTTTTTTATCCGGCTTCCTTATTGCCGACAACAACGTTTAATTTAATGAAATAATTAAAAAAGACTAAATCGTTCCCGACGACATGTAGTCGGTAAAGGTCAGGGGTAAATGACGTCGTTTTGCTTAGAGAATTAATTAAAATAAATAAAAATTAATAAATACTTTTGCCGACTACATGTAGTCGGGAAAAGTCGAACATAAACGGTGTCGTTTTCTTTATTCCTTTCACGAAAAATATAAAAAAATGAAGAAAAATAAGAAATTGATCTGACAAATTCGGGAACTGATAGTACATTGGCTGGCACGTCTGACTCATGGATAGGGTTGATGAAAAAGTCATAAGATTATTATTTGATGTGCTAGGTAAGCTTGGCAAATCAGAAAGTATTCAAATATGATATACATTAAATGTTATGCTTGACCTAGTGGACAACATCATGATGCGTATTTCAAGATATAGAAAAAAAAAGATGTGAAAAAGAAAATGAGAAGTCACTGTGTATACATGTGTTTCATTTTGCAAAATTTTGAACTTGTTTGATTTTCTTTATTTTCTTAAATGATCGGACTATCTCTGCGTATACGTGAGTATCGACCAAATAGTTGTTCATTTGAGGTTCTGCTTTATTTTCTTTGGTGTTTCATTCAATCATTGGACTTTCTCTATGTATCCATAAGATCGATCTGATTGTTGTTGACTGGACAAATTTAACTCGTTTTTATTCTCTTATTTTGTTAAATCCGATGCCTTATCTGCCAAAGTTTAAGATGGACAAATTATACTAGCAATCAACATGGCTTGTATGCTTGAATAGTTAAAATTGAAGTGTAGTTCAACGTTTTATGACTCATATGATCCCAAGTCATGATCTTTCTCACAAAATCTATTACTTGATGGGTCGGGACCGTGAAAATGCAGAAAGATGAAGTGAGATATTATGGAGAAATATAGAATAAGAATAGTGTAGAAATATTATATAATGCAATGTTTTAAAACATGGATTGACCCGACCGGTCGAATCGGTGGCTAGAGGCTAAGGCGGTTCATGTGTGCCCGCCTTAGTTTACTTTCGATCTGATTTTTTATCGAAAGATACTTACGATTCGACCTACCCAAACCCGAAACCGGCTAGCTAATTGAATCGGTTTCTAAAAGTCCCGTTAAAAAATTTAGGGTATTTGCACATATGACGGTATATATTATTTTATTAGGTAACGACTATCAATTTTATTATTCATGTAAGTTTAATCTTCATTACTGATTTTTAATGCTTTGTGTTCATGTTTTGATTTCCATGTTGTGTTTCTTAGTTGATGTTTAATAGAAATTGATCCATTACCTTTTATTTATTTTTTTTTCTCATATTGGAAACTTTAAAATCGTATATTATAAATTTACGGGTTTGAATAGTCAATTCGGTTTGACCTTTTGGATCAACCGATTCAAGCTTTTTTTGGCACAAGTTTAGTTCGGTCTAAAAATCCGGTTTTGAAACCTTAATATAATATTTAATTATTTTTTGTAATGTTCTAAAAATTCAGTATTCATTTAATGTTTTGCTATTTGATTAGTCTTGATATCCTTGGATCGACCATCACTGATTTGAGTGTTAGAATACATAATAAAATAATTTAAAAGTTAGTTTTGGTAACTTTACAAAACGAATTGTCTCTTCAATTCCATGCATGGAACAGAAAACACCAAAAACACCTAGCTAGCTAGGTAGGATAATAAAACAAAGTTACATTTACAAATGGCTTGATGAACATGACAACGTGTTAACATTTTTCCTCCAACTCTCCACATATTGATTCAAGCTAGCAATTTCACACGTAGTCACCATGCACCCACCCAACCCCCCTATAAAACCACCAACTTTCACACCACATTATTATGCATCAAACCACATACCAATTATTACATCAAAACACATCCTTCATATAAACAATGGCAAGGTTTTCTCTAGTGTTTGCAGCAGCAGGACTACTCCTCCTCGTTGCCATGGCGGCAGTCGCGGAGGCGTCCATCACAACCACCGCCATCGAGGAGAACGCACGTGGAAGTGGATCCAGCTGCTACCAGCAGGTAATGGATCAGGGGATGCTCGACCAATGCACCATGTACCTCATGAACAATGTCAGAGGTGGTCACCAGCAGGGGTCAAGGAGGCGGTCGTCGGGAGACGAACAAATGCAGATGTGTTGCATGCAGCTGGAGAACCTAGGTCAGGAGTGCATGTGTTCGGGGATCAAGATGATGATGAACCAACCAATGTGGAGCACGATGGGGATGGGGCAGATGATGGGTCAGATGATGAGCATGGCTCAGAACCTGCCCACACAATGCGGACTCATGTCACAATCGTGCCAGATGCGAGCCGTGTGGTACTAAATATGCATGCATGTGGAATAAAGTGATCGAGATTTACTATGTATCACACCATCGTGTGTTGCTTTAATGTAATGTGTATCTCGTTATATTAATAAAAACCGGACTATATGTCCCTTTTATATATATATCGTGTTAATTTCTTGATGCTTGTTTTATTTGATTAATCCAATATTCACTACTTTAACTTGATTTGTAAAAATATGGATAATGATAGTCATTTCACCCATGAGTACGATTCTCTTGTTGGCTAATTAAAATAGGTCGGAAACCGTTTGCTAAATTTAAAATAAAATAATATATTTTTTTTTATTATAGTTAAGATTACTTAGAAAATTGAAATACAAGAATCGGAAAGTTACAAAACAAGTTACAACTTAAGAGGAAAATTACAAAGAAATTGTGAATACAATTACAAAGAAAAGATATAAATACAATACAAATAAGTATAAGTATAACACTAAAATGAAAAGAATATCTGCTTTGAAAAATAAGAAGAGAAAGTTTTTTTAGAAAGTAGGAGAAGTAGATTTAGGAAAAAGAAGAAAGATAAGAAAAGTGGCGAAGGGTTCAGGTGAAAAACCGGTCCTATAAAAAAAACTGAAAAATAAGAACTTAAAGATTTTTTTAGAAAGTAGGAGAAGTAGTTTTAGGAAATAATGAAAGAAAGAAAAGTGGTGAGGGTCAAACCTAGCTAGGTCCCAAAAATAAATTGTGAGTCTTCATATGAGAACCTATTTGTTTTCTAAGGTACAATCACTTACGTTAAAATTACAGCGGGATGACTCTAACATCCAAAATAACCTCTGAAGATCTTTTGAAGACAAAAGAACGATGAAGATTGTTGAAGAAGTTCTTGAGAGAAAGGGAGATCAAGATTTTTAGAAAGAAAGAAAGCTAATTCTTTTTGGTATATCTGAAGAATGTTAATTCCATGTTCGGGTCAAATTTAGCAACTTGCTAAATATACAGGGGTGTAAATTGTAATTTTTCAATTAATCTTGTTTAAAAGTTTGTTAGCAGGTTGTTAGTATTCGTTATATATGTAATCAGTTTGGATTTCATTTTTTAATAAGATTTCTCAGTTTTCAATTCAATGGTGTGAATCTGTGAGTGAATTTGAGGGTTTTCGATCGATTACAAGCTTTGATTTGGTATCAGAGCTTACAGGGATTCTTCGATCCGTATATCGATCATCTCAATCCTCTGTTCTTCGATTGAAAAAGGGGATTCCTAATCCTCTTTGGTGAATCGCCAAGATTCATCGTTTTATCGCTTCGTCACCTCGCCGATCACCTCGCCGAACATCGTCACCGGAGATCAGACAACAAATGGCGGATCCAAATGCAAATCGGCATCAAGTTAGGGATAATTACACAACGATTCCCTTACAGTGCCCCCTGTTAAATCAAACGAATTATACGATATGGGCAGTGAAGATGCGTGCCATATTCAATGTCCACGGGCTATGGGAAACAGTAAGTCCGGCGGAAGGAGTCGCCATCGATGCCAAGAAGGATAGTGCAGCGATTGCTTATTTGTTCCAAAGCCTGCCGGAAGATTTGATTATCCAGGTGGCTGAGCTTGATAGTTCAAAGAAGATATGGGATGCCATTAAGACTCGTTTTGTAGGTGTTGACAGGGTGAAGAAAGCGAGACTACAAACTCTCAAGTCTGAGTATAACAGTTTGAGAATGAAAGATAACGAAGGTGTGGATGAATTTGCTGGAAAATTAAGTGCCCTGGCCACGAGATCCTCAAATCTTGGCTCCCCAATTGAAGATTCAAGCCTGGTAAGGAAATTGCTTGAAAGTGTAACTGAGAAATATGTGCATATAGTGGCTTCCATTGAGCAATTTGTTGACTTGGATGATGTGACATTCCAAGAAATTGTGGGTAGATTAAAAGCCTTTGAAGAAAGGGTTTCTTAAAAGGTAAAAGCTTAACCTGCCAAGGAAGAGCAATTACTTCTATCCTACTCTGAATGGCAAGCCAGGGCTAAAGAGTCAAGATCAAAAGGCAAGAAATGGGACAAAAATGGAAAGGGGTCCAAGAACTGTGGCAATGATGCTGCAAAAGTCCCAAGTAAAGGAAAAGGGAATGGGTTTAAGAGTCAAAATAAACCCAAGAAGGATAAATCATCAATTAAATGTTTCAAATGTGAAACATATGGGCACTATGCAAGTGAGTGTCCTCAAAAGAAAGTCAAAGATGAAGAGGCTAACTTGACTCAAGTTTCTGATGATGAAGAACCCACCCTTTTGATGATGTTAAAAGAAGAAGACAGAAAGGATGAAGTCTACTTAAGTGAACTCAAGGTTGACCCATCAAAGATGCAAGCTGATGATGGAAGGGATCTCTGGTATCTTGACAATGGTGCTTCTAATCACATGACAGGTAAGTCCTCTTACTTTTCTTTTCTTGATCAAAGTATTACAGGAAATATTAAATTTGGGGATGGGTCATGTGTTGCCATTAAGGGTAGAGGGTCTATAATCATAGGAAATGAAGCCAAACTGCAGAAAGTTCTGACAAATGTGTACTACATACCACATTTGAGGAATAGTATCTTGAGTCTTGGTCAAGCTACAGAGATAGGCTGTGAAGTTAAGATGAAAGGAGATCACCTATGGTTATTTGATAAGAATGGGTCCCTTCTGTTGAAAGTTAGGAGATCTGCTAATAGGCTGTATAAAGTTGCCTTGGATATAGGTACACCTAAGTGCTATTTGTCTAGTAGTCAAAATGAGAATTGGCTATGGCATGGGAGATTAGGACATCTAAATTTTCATACTTTGGAACATATGAGTAGAAAAGATAGTGTTCTAGGAGTTCCTGTGATAGACAAGACTGGTGAAGTTTGTGATATCTGTTTAGCGGGTAAACAAACTAGAACTAGCTTCCCTAAAGAAGCTAAATATAGATCTCAGGAGCTTTTAGAAATGATCTCTATAGACTTGTGTGGCCCCATTAGTCCTGAAACAAATGCTGGAAATAGGTATTTCATGTTGATTGTTGATGACTGTTCTAGGCATATGTGGGTGTATTTTCTACAAAAGAAAGATCAGGCTTATGATACCTTTAAGACCTTTAAGACCAATGTAGAAAAGCAATTGGGTAAAAGGATTAAAACTTTAAGGTCTGATAGGGGTGGAGAATTCACTTCATTAGAATTTAATAAATTCTGTGAGCAGGAAGGAATAGTTAGATGGCTTACTGCTCCTTATTCTCCTCAGCAAAATGGCTCAGTTGAGAGGAGAAATAGAACCATAATGAATATGACAAGATGTGTTATGAAGGCTATGAGTGTTGAGGACAAACTATGGGCTGAAGGGGTTAGGCATTCAGTATATTTACTGAATAGACTTCCAACAAAATCATTGGGAGATAGGACTCCTTATGAGGTCTTAAAAGGAAGAAAACCAAACATAGGACATGTTAGAGTGTTTGGGTGTATTGGGTATGTCAAAAACACAAAGCCTGGCCAAACTAAACTTGAGGACAGAAGTAAGCCTATGATATATCTTGGTGTGCAGGAAGGATCAAAAGCAAATAGAATGTTAGATGTAGGCAATAATAGAATTGTCATTAGCAGAGATGTAGTATTTGATGAAACTAAGAAATGGGATTGGAAGGGTAAAAGCCCATTGACCATTAGTGACACTCATGTAGGTGAAAGCAGCCAAACATGGGATTACCTAGAGGCTGTGCCCAATGATCATAATTTAGATCAAGGAAATCAGGGTGATGAGAGTGATAGTGATCATGGTGCAGAGTCTGAGGTTGAAATAAGGGACTAGCATGAACAGGATCAGCCTGAGCCTAGCAATGTTAGGAGGTCAGGGAGAATTAGAAATGTTCCTGGAAAATTGCAGGATTATGTTTTAGATAATAGGTTGAGGCTTGGTCAGCAAAGACAGGAAGAATTAGAACATGTTGAACTCATGTTAGCTCAAGAAGATGAACCTATGAATTACTTAGAAGCAAAAGGAAATAAGCTATGGAAGGTTGCTATGGAGGAAGAGTTAAAGGCTATTGAAAGAAATAACACTTGGAAATTGGTTGATCCTCCTAAGAATTGCAATCCTATAGGGCTAAAGTGGCTGTTTAAAATTAAAAAGAATGCCATGGGACAGGTTACTAAGTATAAAGCTAGGTTGGTAGCAAAGAGGTATGTTCAGAAGTTTGGTATTGACTATGAGGAGGTCTTTGCTCATGTAGCTAGAATAGATACTATTAGGATTGTCATAGCCTATGCTGCTAGAAACAAGTGGAAGGTGTTTCACTTAGATGTCAAAGCTGCATTTTTACATGGAGAGTTAAAAGAAACTGTTTTTGTTAAGCAGCCTGAAGGATATGAGGTAGAAGGATCTGAAGATAAGGTGTATAGATTAGATAAAGCTTTATATGGTTTGAAACAGGCTCCTAGAGCCTGGTATTCTAAGCTTGACAAAGTGCTAAAAGAAATTGGATTTAGTAGGTGCCATTATGAACAGGCTGTCTATACCAGGGTAAAATGGCAAACACATTTAATTGTTTGTGTTTATGTGGATGATTTGTTAGTTACAGGTAACAATGAAGAAGAAGTGAAGAAGTTCAAGGCACAAATGAAAGATCAATTTGAAATGACAGATTTGGGTTTGTGAATTACTACTTGGGAATAGAGGTAGCCCAACATCATGATGGAATTTATCTGAGACAAACTGGATATGCAAAGAAAATTGTAAAGATGGCAAGTCTAGATGATAGTAATGCTGCAAGTATACCCATGGATCCTGGTCTTAGACTGAGTAAGAAAGAGGGTGGAGAGGTTGTGGAACCTACAAGTTATAGGAGGTTGATAGGGTCTTTGAGATATCTAACACAAACCAGACCTGACATATGTTATGTTGTGGGCTATGTAAGCAGATTTATGCAAGAACCAAGGATAGCACACTTGAATGCAGTTAAGAATCTGATCAGATATGTAAAAGGGACAGTTGATCATGGGTTATTCTATGCTGCAGGAATAAAAGGAGAACTAATAGGGTATAGTGACAGTAACCATAGTATGGAATCAGAAGATGGGAAAAGTACTAGTGGGAATATATTCTTTTACAACAATTCTGATGTGTCTTGGTTCTCTCAAAAGCAAAAAATAGTTGCTTTAAGTAGTTGTGAAGCAGAGTTTATTGCTGCAACACTTGCAGCTTGTCAGGCAATATGGGTCACTGGTTTGTTGAGTGAAATTACTGGTAAGGAACAAGGAAAGGTTATACTTTATGTTGATAACAAGTCTGCCATTGCATTGATGAAGAATCCAGTATTTCATGGTAGATCCAAACATATAAACCTAAGATTTCATTTCATTAGGGAATGTGTGGAAAATGGTCAAATCATAGTTGAGTTTGTGAGGAGTTCTTTGCAAACAGCTGATGTGCTTACAAAAGCAGTCCCAAGGATTAGATTCAATCAATTAAAAGAAATGATTGGCATGATTGAAATGGTCAAGTGAAGGAGTTTTGATAGTGTTGGGAACTTGTCACATTAGCACAAATAAGTTCATGGAACCTCTATTGTGTGATGATGATGAGTTATCAACCTGATAAACTGAAGCTTGATGTTATTTTGTAACTGAGATATGAAATGGAATTAAGGGGGAGTGTGAAGAATGTTAATTCCATGTTCGGGTCAAATTTAGCAACTTGCTAAATATACAGGGGTGTAAATTGTAATTTTTCAATTAATCTTGTTTAAAAGTTTGTTAGCAGGTTGTTAGTATTCGTTATATATGTAATCAGTTTGGATTTCATTTTTAATAAGATTTCTCAGTTTTCAATTCAATGGTGTGAATCTGTGAGTGAATTTGAGGGTTTTCGATCGATTACAAGCTTTGAATATCTAGCTCAACATATGAGCTCTCTATTTATAATATAGAGCCAAGAATTAAAGAATGGTCAAGTTGCGATAATATACATTCAATTGCGATAATATACATTCATTACCGCAAAATTTTAGTTTACAGTCTTGGAAGTCTAGAACTGTGGACAATTATTTTTCTGTTTCATTTTTTTCCTTGTGTTTGGTTCTAAGATGAGGAAAATTATTATTTTGTTTCATGTATAAATTATTTTCTTTTTAATTATTTCTTGATTTTTGGGGATGTTTGCAATTTCCAAGTTTTGGATTGTTTTGATTTGAAGCCAAAGACTTTGGTTATTGCTTCCTTGCTGCTTGATTGTTTTTGGTGTTTGTAATTTTCCAGTT
>JBCNJP010012000.1:0-14540 GCA_039602395.1 Deinandra increscens subsp. villosa
TTGTAAAACTCACCCAACTCTTGGATCAAGTCTTTATCAACTTCAATACAACTCTAACATGACTCATTAATTTAACACTTACACAATTATTCATTTTAACATCATAATAGATGAGTTAGGTTCATAAGTTTTACCTTACATGTTGGAAGATTATGTGAAAGCCGAAAGGTATGTGAGAACATTGAAGACATCCATAAAACATGACATCTTTTGAAAGAAAAGAAAAGAAAAGACATGGAGTATTGGTGTACAATAATCACACGCCCTTTCTTGTGCTTGTGTCTCTTTTCATTGCTTTCTTTTCTTTAGATACGGAACATTTCTCACCACTTGCTTTTGTCTTCTTTCCTTTTTTTTTTCTATTATAATGATAATAATAATAATCGGGTAAACTCAATACACAAGATTCTTATATATCTACAGTCTTAGAGAGCTCATCCTTTTGGATCCAAGGCCCTTTTTAAAGATCGTCCTTATTAACAGTTATAGATCCATTTATTTAGGAAAACAGAATGACCAGCATATAAGCATATAGACATAATAACGAGCAAAAAGAAACAGTGATACTAGTTTAAAAAGATAATGACGAGCAAAAAGACATAATAACGCATTAGAATACCAAAATAGCTGAAAGACGTAATTTTTTAAGCTAGAAAATTTTTCTAGGAAAACAGAAAACGGTGTTTTCTAACTTTTAAACTAAAATTGGAAAACTTTTTTTTTTCATTTTCCGTTTTCGTTTACCAAATTTCATAAGTGTTCAAATGTAAGGTTTCTCCCCCAAAAAACACTCTGCCGCTTCTCCATCTTCTCCATCGTGAACTCTAGCTCCTCCATCGTGAACCTAGCTCCTCCACTTCGAAGTTTTATGAAGTTTTTACTGGAATCAAGAAATGGAAAGCCCATCTTTTGGTTTAGAACGCGTTTTCAAATAATTCCATGTGTTTTCTAGAGATGGAAAATCATTTCATTTTCTAGAAAACTGAAAATGAAAAACTGAAAAATGTTTTCCACAACCAAATGCACCTTAAAGGTTTTTAGTTAAATTATAAAGATGAGTATGTGAAACGGGATTTGAATGTACTAATACAACGAAGTTAAATATGGGTTTCATTTTAGCGGTTTATGTTTGATCTTGCTGTTGTGGGTGTTTAATGATGTTTGAATTATGTGGTGTTGGTAATATGAGGGCACCCGGTATGGGTGTGAAATCACGGCGCCAACCATGAGGTGGCAAACCTTAACGCCGCCAAGACCATCCCCCACCTCCGCCAACCACCGCCAACTTGTTGCGCCAAATTCATAGTGCCAAATTTTTTACGCCACCAAACACACACAATCACACACACATCCAAAAACTTAAAAAAAAACACCCATTCACATCTTGACACCTCACCACACCATACCATACCACATAGAGTATACCCCATTTATGTTAAGCGGTGTTAAGAATCCAGTCAGCGCCTAGATGACACGTGTTAACCTTTAACATGACATGAATATACCCCATGCCCTGATGATTCAAAGAAATACAATACGTTTTCTTAGCTTATCTTGAGCTTGGCTCACAAATCTGTTAATGGCCTCTTTGTTCTTTGAAAAAGACTAGGGTTTCTTTTGAGGTTCATATGGGTTCGATTTTTAATGATATGGGTTGTATATTTGTGAATTGGTTCAAAAGTCCTCATGTGCCGGGTGGGAAGAAGAAACTTCTTCAAGCGGTCATATACACGGCGGTTTGGAGCATATGGAAAGAGAGGAATGAGGTGGCTTTTCAAAATAAGTCTCCGGCAATCAACCGGGTGGTGAGCAATGTCAAATGTTTGACTAAACTTTGGTGCAATAATAGAGGTAGACGATCGTTTGATTGGGATAATATGTGTATGGTGTAATTTTGACGTGTTTGGCTTGCGGTTTTGCAGCTCCTTGCTGCTGCCGTTTTGCCTTGTTTCTTTGGTGAATAATATTTTGCTGTTCAAAAAAAAAAAAACAATGGTAATTAATTTATGTGTTGTGTACGTCACCAACGCGTTTTGATTTTGAAATCTCCATTGTAAAACGTAGATAGGCGATTTTGTTTATAACATTACTAGTTTTTTATCCCCGTGTGTTACACGGGTGACTTAAAAAAAAAAACTATAAATACAATCATAATATACGACAATTATGTATTTTTATATCTTTAGTAATTAAATAATTGGTTATTAAAATATTTTGGAATGTAATAAATAAAAAATTGGAAATACAAATCCCTTCCATAATTAGGAGAATTGGCGGGAAAAATTGTTGAGGATGAATGTGGTGGTGCCACATGGCAAATTATGATGCCAAAAACTTTTCTTTTATTATATATATATATATATATATATATATATATATATATATATATATATATATAGATAGATACATATAGAGAAAGAAAAAAATTATTCTACTAGTATACTTTTGGCTTTTTCTTATTTTAGCTACATATATTTTAGTTTTTTCTTATTTTTGTCATAAAAGTTTTAACTTTTTTATTTTGATCATAAAACTTCTAGATGATTTTATTCTAGACATAAAAGCTATAAGTTTTTATATTTTAGCTACAATTTTTTTTTGGTTATTTGATACTTTTACCACCAAACTTTTATTTTATTTTTTTTAGATTAGACACTAATTGTTAAAGACCTCAAAACATAGTAACGAAAATAGTAATTTACTCTAGTTTTTGAATCGAAAACCAGTTTTAACCGGTTCAATTATAACCTAATCGTTTATATATACTAGAAACTTTAGGCTGTAACAACCGGTTTTTAACCGAAACAAATTAAATCAAGTAACCAATTTTTTATGCCGACTATAAACCGATTTGTTTATATAGAAGTAAAAAATCGATAATATGTATGAGTGTATATTTATACGAAAATTTTATCAATAATAATACGGTTAATTAATTATTACAAATTGATTAAAAAAGAAATAGAAAAAGAAAACTAATTTATTAATGGATTTAGTTGATGTAACCAGAAACATCCTATCAGTTCGTCCCATATCGACGAGAAGATGAAGTTTCGTCTGGTTTATTTGACGGAGATCGGAGATGAAGTTCGTCCCTTCGGGGACATCCGATAAAATTGGAACGATACAGAGAAGATTAGCATGGCCCCTGCGCAAGGATGACACGCACAAATCGAGAAATGGTCCAAATTTTTTTTTTCTCTTCTTCCCCGTTCGTTGTCTCGCCGGAACCCTAGTTTCTCTTCTTTTTTTCCTGCTCTCAGAACGTCGGCGGCGACTTCATGGACGTTCGTTATTGTGGCGGACGTATATTTGTTTCACTTTTGGTTGTTTATCTGCTCGTTACCTTCAGCTAGGGCTCCAATTGGATGAAACGCAATCAGCCTGCGGAGGTATCCCTCAAAGCTTTAATCTTCCAAATCTATATTGGATCATGAATGCATTCGCATAAGATCAGTTCACTGATTTTGTTTCCAACTTCAGTTTCATAAATGATAATGCCAAAATTTTAAAGTTTAAGTTGTTATAGAGTTTATGAGGTTATCCTGATGATTCTGTTTACATATTAGCTACTATAATCTCAAATCATGATGACTTTTGAACTATAAAGTAGCAAAATTACTGATGCTGTGAGTAAATCATATCTATATCTCTAGAAAGCCTGCTTAATGCTCTCTAGATTCTCCATGTTCATGTATAGTTATACCAACTGCAAGTGCTGTGATCATCTCATTTTTTACAAAATTAAAACTGATACAGAGTTTGTGAGGGTAATTAGCCACACTAATCTCAGATCATGATGTTGTGCGACCAAAAAAGGTTACTTGCACAAATGATATTATGCTATGGTTTTGATCATTAGTTGGATCATCAAATGCATCAAGTTTACGAATGAATGATATATGAATGACAACGATGTAAAAAGATGTGAGTTCTAAACAGTTGCCCGTTATAGAAGGTGATCTTATTTTTCTATACTTGAAAATGGGCATACTGTCTCCTAGATTGTTTGTTTCACAAAAATAGATTGTTATTGTTCATAAGTAGTTTTTGTGATTGATTGTATATAACACATTAGTATATTGTGTTTAAAAAAAAAACTTAAGAACAGTGGACCAACAAAAAATGTTTGCGGGTCATCGTAACATGCTTAATCTGTTTCAACCCATAATATAGTACTTGTTTGACCTGTTACTCAAAAATCCAATTTCTACTCAATGCAAGCTGCTTACATTTATTTTGATTTTTGAATAATTGCTCTTTGTAGAATGCAAGCATGATTTATCTACAGTAATTTGTTTCCCAGGGATGATATAGTTTATTGGTCATGTACTTATTTGCAGAAGAATAAATCTTACATGTATGATTATATGCTACTGTCAATTTGTGGTGTTGTACTATATGCAATAATTTTGGGCTCCGAGTCGAGGTAACTGTTGAAAATATGTGCTATGTTTTGCTCTGAGAGAGGATCGAACCCGGGTCGCACTGAGTTTGCTACCGGATGTAGAGTTTATATCATCAGGGGCTTATGTGTAACATTTCTTATGTTCAGGGGGGTTAGTTGTAATTCTGTATTAAGTCGTTGATTAGGTTGTTAAGAGGGGTTAGTAGCCGTTAGCTCAGATTAGATATAAGGGTGTGTGTGTGTAATTAGGGATTGTATTCTCATTTCCAATTTTCATGTATCTCTCTCGATTTCAATAAGATCTAACTGATTGCTTTGGTTATTTGTTTTGATTTCAATTTGGATTTCGATTGTTCTTCAACAATTGGTATCAGAGCAAGGTTTGCTCGCGAAGAAATTCAATTGAATCGAACGAAGGATTGAAGGGTGTCTTCAATGTCGACTGCGAAGTGGAATATCGAAAGATTTGACGGGAAGAACGATTTTGGGCTCTGGAGGGTAAAGATGAAGGCGTTGCTCGTCTATCAGGGAGTTTCAGAAGCGCTCAACGGTGAGAATAATCGGCCCGATTACATTGAAGAATCCGATTGGTTTGATGTTCTGGCGAAGGCACATAGTGCCATAATCTTGAGTTTAGGAGACAAGGTATTGAGGGAAGTGTCAAGGGAGACGACGGCTGCTGGTTTGTGGCTGAAGCTTGAGAGTCTATATATGACCAAATCGTCTGGCCAATAGACTCTACCTCAAGAAAAGGATCTACACATTTCAACTGTCTCCTGGTAAGTCAATAGAAGAACATACAGATGACTTTAATAAGTTGATCATAGATCTTGAGAATATAGATGTCCACATTGAAGATGAGGATCAAGCAGTGTTGTTCTTATCCTCTTTACCATCTCAATATGAACATTTTGTGGATACCTTGTTGTTCGGAAGAGATTCTTTATCCATGGAAGAGGTCCTGGCTGCCTTGAATTCAAGAGAATTAAAGAGGAAGACTGAAATCAAGGAGGAAGAAGGTGAGGGCCTAATGGTTAAAGGGAAATTTGAGAGCAAGGGATATAAAGGAAAGAAGGGAAAACCAAAGATTAGTTACAAGAGGAGGTGCTTCATTTGTGGCTCTGAAAAGCATTTCAAGAAAGAATGCCCTGAAAGAAGAAAACAGAAGCATGAGGGATCAAGCTCCAAAGGTCAGGTATATAACTCTCAAACTGATGATAGTGGGTTTGAAGGATATGAGAGCAGTGATGTGCTTGTAGTGTCAAAGAATTCAAACAAAGGGGTTTGGATTCTTGACTCAGGCTGCTCTTATCATATGACCCCAAATAAATCCTATTTTAAGAAACTAACTATGAGGGACATGGGATCAGTGAAATTAGGGGACAATAGGCCATGTATGATAGTGGGCTATGGGTTAGTAGAATTGCAATTATCTAATGGTACAATGTTACAATTAGATGATGTAAGGTACATTCCTGACTTGTCTAGGAATCTAATTTCACTTGGTACCTTTGAGAAACAAGGGCATGCAGTTAGTTTGAAAAATGGGAGGGCAAAAGTTGTTATGGGGTCAAGGGTTATATTGACTGGTACCAGGTGCAGTAATAACATCTATGAGCTTGATCTTGATTTGAGTCAGGAGGCACATGTGTTAGTCTCTGATAACAAGCCTGATGCCAGCCTTTGGCATAGGAGGCTTGGCCATATTAGTAACCAAGGTTTGGTTGAATTGAATAAGAAAGGGGCATTTGGGGAATTAAAAATCTCAGGGGGAGAATTTTGTGAAAACTGTGTTTTGGGCAAAACTCACAAGGTAAAGTTTTCTAGAGGTAAGCATATTACTAAGGGAATATTGGAATACATACATGCAGACCTATGGGGGCCTGCTAGAACCCAAACTTTAGGTGGAGCCAAATATTTTTTGTCCATTATTGATGATTTTTCCAGGAGAGTTTGGGTGTTTCTTCTCAAGCAAAAGAGTGAAGCATTCCAAAGGTTTAAATATTGGAAGGTTTTAGTTGAAAATCAAACTGGAAAAAGGGTTAAGAAGTTAAGGACAGATAATGGTTTAGAGTTTTGCAGTTTAGAATTTAAGGCTTATTGTGAGAAGTATGGGATATCTAGACACCTAACCATTCCTGGGACACCTCAGCAAAATGGTTTGGTGGAAAGGATGAATAGAACACTTCTGAACAAAGTCAGATGCATGCTCATTAGTTCTGGTCTCCCTAAGAGTTTTTGGGGTGAGGCAGTTAATACTGCTGCATACTTAGTGAATAGATCACCTTCTTCTGCACTAAGTATGAAGACTCCCATAGAGGTATGGTCTGGTAAACCCGGAAATTATCATGATTTAAGGGTATTTGGTTCATTGGTGTATTCACATGTTAGTAATGATAAGCTAGAGGCTAGAGCAGAAAAATGTATCATGCTGGGATACCCTGATGGAGTCAAGGGGTACAAGCTATGGAGGGTTGATGAGGGGAAGACCAGAGTCATAGTTAGTAGGAATGTCACATTTAGGGAAAATGTGATGTATAGGGATGTAATTGCTAACAAGGATGTGAACTGGTTGAATCAGAATAGTAAATCTCAGGAGTTTGAGGTTGAGGTGGAGACTACTAGTAAACATGGTGTTCATGAAAGTGCTTCTGATCGATTCAGTGAAGCAAGTGAACCAGGTGGAGTAGCTCAGTTGGAGGATCAACCAGTGATCAGCAATCAGAGGGAACAACAAAGTGATGTTGGTCATAGTCCAAGCATAGCAAAGGATAGGACAAGAAGAAAAATTGTCAAGCCATTGAGGTTCAGAGATGATGAGGAAATATCAGCATTTGTGTTTGTATCAATGACTGATTATGACAATATTGTAGAGCCTAAGACCTATGATGAGGCTATAAACTCTGATCATAGTAAAGAGTGGTTAGCAGCTATGGAAGATGAGATAAAGTCCCTTCATCAGAACCAGACTTGGGTGTTAAAGGATAAACCTTCACATAAAAAGCCTATCCCTTGTAAGTGGCTTTTTAAGATCAAAGAACCTTTGAATGATGGGGACCCTCCTAGATTTAAGGCTAGGTTGGTTGCAAAGGGATTTAGGCAAAAGGCAGGAGTTGACTTTCATGAAGTATTTTCTCCTGTGGTCAAGCATTCATCTATCAGGTTGATGCTGTCAATTGTGGCTACTCATGATTTAGAGCTAGAGCAATTGGATGTTAAAACAGCATTTCTACATGGGAATTTGGAAGAAGAATTGTATATAGATCAGCCAGAAGGATTTATAGAAAAAGGGAAAAGTGAGAAGTCCTGTTTACTACAGAAATCCCTATATGGGTTGAAGCAATCACCAAGGCAGTGGTACAAGAAATTTGATGATCACATGATCACAAATGGATTCAGGAGGAGTGAGTATGACCCATGTGTCTATTACAGGGAGTATGAAACAGGAAAGTTCATTTATCTTTTACTATATGTTGATGACATGCTTTTAGCATGCAAGTCTGTTGATCTTATGCAGGAAACCAAGAGGATGCTGATGACAAAATTTGACATGAAGGAGTTAGGGCCTGCTAAGAAGATTCTTGGTATGGAAATAAAGAGAAACAGAGAGAAAAGGGAGCTGAAGCTCACTCAGGGAGCATATATCAGGAAAGTTCTTACTACTTATAATATGCTCAATTGTAAAACTGTTCAGACTCCTACTGCACCTCAGTTTTGTTTATCTTTGCAGGACTGTCCTAAAACCAGTGAAGAAAGGGAGCAGATGGAGTTGGTGCCTTATGCAAATGCAGTTGGATCTCTGAATGTATCTCATGGTGTGCACCCGACCTGACATAAGCTATGCAGTAAGCTTAGTGAGCAGGTATCTCTCTAATCCTGGAAGGAGGCACTGGGATGCTGTCAAGTGGTTAATGAGGTACCTAGCAGGTACTCAGGAGATTGGAATATTGTTCAAATCTAATACTCAAGTTGAAACAGTGAGGGGCTTTGTGGATTCAGATTATGCTAAAGATTTAGATAAGGGAAGGTCCATCACTGGATACTGTTTTCAAGTATTAGGGAATTGTGTTAGTTGGAGAGCAAGTCTCCAACATGTAGTTGCCCTCTCTAGTACAGAAGCTGAGTACATGGCTCTGGTAGAGTCAGTTAAAGAGGGATTGTGGCTGCAGAGGTTTGTGAAGGAACTGGGAATAGATGCTGAAGATACTTGCATCTATTGTGATAATATGGGGGCAATCCAACTCTCAAAGAACCAGGTGTTCCATGAGAGAACTAAACATATAAGGGTGAGGCTTCATTTTATTAGAGAAGTAATAAACTCCAACGAGTTAGCTGTGGAGTATGTTTCTACTCTTAAGAATGGAGCTGACATGTTTACCAAGTGCTTAGCAGTTTCTAAGTTCAAGAACTGCTTAAGTATGTTGGGTATTAGTTAAGTTAATTTTTCACGGGTCAGTTGGATGGTGAGCACATTTGTTATGGTTAATCACATTAGGCTAATCAAGTCCATGGGACCTCTGCTAGTCGATGATGAGTGGCTATTATAAGTGTGTTCTATTTGCTGTCCAATGTCCCTAACCGAAGCATGCAAATCATAGCTCAAGGTGGAGATTGTTGAAAATATGTGCTATGTTTTGCTCTGAGAGAGGATCGAACCCGGGTCGCACTGAGTTTGCTACCGGATGTAGAGTTTATATCATCAGGGGCTTATGTGTAACATTTCTTATGTTCCAGGGGGGTTAGTTGTAATTCTGTATTAAGTCGTTGATTAGGTTGTTAAGAGGGGTTAGTAGCCGTTAGCTCAGATTAGATATAAGGGTGTGTGTGTGTAATTAGGGATTGTATTCTCATTTCCAATTTTCATGTATCTCTCTCGATTTCAATAAGATCTAACTGATTGCTTTGGTTATTTGTTTTGATTTCAATTTGGATTTCGATTGTTCTTCAACAGTAACAAAATATGCCATGTTGTGCCAGACAAAAATCAAAATGAATATCCTCAATGATGAGTGTGAATCACATATTTACATGATACATCAATCAATCTTTGTGTGAGTTTTACATGTTTATAGGACAATACTGATTTCTTATTCAATCATTAGTTTTGGTAAAAAAAAAACATGTATTGATACCTGAAGAAAACGTTAGTTGTTTTGGCTTGTTACGAACTACTTTTTGATGATTTTTAAATTGTATATTGGGTGTTACATGTGAATAAACTATGAAAAGTAACCATTTTTCTGAGTGTGGCATCCTATATAGTCATGTCAGAAACAAATCACTTGTTTAGCCATAAGATATACAACTCTCAGTCGTGTGTACGACATTTTCTGAATAATTTTGACTTAAATTAATGTGATACACACACCTATCGCATATAGATTCATGTGAGTATTGTTATTCGTGTGTATATTCTTGTGTGCATTATTGTTTGCATATAGAGTGGAAATATTTAGGGCTTAGGCGAATAAAAGTTTATATGCGGCCAAATATTCACGTATCTAATGGCTATATATGTGTGAAATTGTCCAGACATGACAATCGAGATATAACACACATAAAAAAATTGTAACTTCGGTTATTTTGTCATAAATTATTATTTTATCATTAACATTAAATAACCAACAACTAAGTTCATCACTGTCTTGGTTTTAAAAATCATGAGCTGCTCCGAATTGTTTATATCCTGTGAGGCGTTGTTCTATGTACAACTTAATAAGCTTTATGTACAACCAAAACCTGCGTCTATCTCATCTCTTTTACATCAACCTTTTTATCAAGTAAACTGTAAACTATCCGTGATCTCATACGGATCCTAATTTTGGCCAATTCTGACCGAGATGGGCATGAGGCGCCGCCTCAAGGCCTTGAGGTGTTTTCTTGATCGCCTCGCGCGTAGGGTGTGTTATTTAAAACCAAGATCAGTGTGCTTGTGAGTGCTCTTGTAAATCCTTTTTAATTGAATAGAGAAACACAATTTAAAGTCACAGTTGCATAAAACCTGTTAGTTTTTTGTTTGGTTCTTTTGACACCTTCCTTTCTTATGAGTATGCTATGTGTTAATGTTCCTGAATGACAAGTCCCACATTCATCAATCAGTGCATAATCTGATATAGAACCTGAATCTCAATCTATTTCCATTTTTCAGTAGTTGACAAACCAATACCTTATTTTAGTAAAAAAATGATACTTATCTTTCTCTTCCTCAAATGGCCCGTTCCAACCAGAACCTATTTTGGTAGGTACTCAGCACCTGCTGTGACCTTAATAAACTAATACTTCATAAAATCGATCTGTTTTGACCCCAACCAACAATGACCCGCAGTTTTTAATGACCCGTTTTGTGCATTGTGTAATGTAGCATTAATACATATTAATATCTCTATATAGCATGCTTAAAACTCTGTAGAATCTGTATGTCAATGTAAATCAGATATAGTTGAGTTTGTTTGTGTCTAGCTAGATGAATAGGATAGTTAAATTAGTTTTTCCTTACTTTGTGTTTACTTTGTCATGTTTAATAATAAGGGGTGGTGTTTTTTGGTAATGACAATTAACAATGAGAGGTTACATGTATTATTATATGCTTCTGTCAATTTGTTTTATTATATGAATGATTATATCTATATAAATCATGTTTAATACCATGTGGATTCTCCATGTTAAGATATAGTTTTGTTGATACATGAGGTTAATACAGCTTTCATATGTCATGTAATGTATTAATTTTGGTTTTGAGTTGCAAAATTGTGGATGCCATATGACCAGTTAACTATATATAACTAAAGATGAATTAAAGATCCAAAGAAGGAACCATGTGATTGTCGATTTGTCAAAAACCAAATAGGTCAAACGAAGCAGCGCTCTTGAGAACTACCCGTCATTTGGTTTTGTTTCGGACCTTAATTTGGCTGATGGTCGTTCTTGCACTTGGAAAATTATCAACAGTGACTCCCTTCATCTCCCTCTACCCTGGTTCTAAATCTTGCTGAAATCAGTTTGAGATTTGCCCTCAATTAATAGGTAATAATTTTGTGGTTTGTGTGTTTGTTGTACTTAACTTTACTACAATGCATGATGGTACACAACTTTGATAGCATGTGGATTGTAATAACAGTTCTATGTGCAGCCTGATAAAAGAGGTTGTTTTGAAACTTCAAGAAACAGGCACACTTTCCTACTAATTGAGGGCACATCTCAAGTTGATTTCAGCAAGATTTAGAAACAGGGAAGAGGGAGATGAATCTTGAACTTAGTCAACTTACAAATTACAATAGTTGACTAAATATGCTTCTTTGAAATGTTTGATCTTTACAATTATGTGGAGTAAATGGACTTACAGCTGGAAGTGGTGACCCTGAGTGTATGAAAACCGATGTTGTACACAACCTCACTGTCTAGAATCATGTTTTTGTCATTGAAAAAGCGAACACCATTTGGTCTGGATACTCCTATCTTTACCCAACTTTGATCTATAGTATGCATATTACGTGCATGTTAATAGATCTAAATTATCTGAAGTAGCTACTGGATTCAATATGCGAATTTCATTGGTTTATTTGTAACCGAACGATATCCGTCTGGATTTTCATCTTCATTCTTCTTAATTGAATCAAAATGGTGACTTTAACTTTATGTTTAGGGGTACATTTTATCTCTGATTTATATACAAACTGACCTCCTTAACAATTTTCAGAAAACAATTCAATTGCAGATTATATGAGGTTTAGAAAAGCGGATTATGTCGTGCAGCCCTTCTTCAGGTTATTTTTAAGTTGCTCTACATTCTGGTTGAATACACCTTCTTTTATGCTGAGTTTTGTTTTAAAATTGAGTATGCAGGTTCTGTTTTTTGGCACTAGAAGCTCTATGTATGCAGGTTCTGTTTTTTAAAATTGAGTGTGTTCATTATAGTTAAAATTATCAGAATGCTCTATTTAATCTGAGCCATGTTTTTCTAATTTATGATCAGTGGTTACATGTTTGTAGTTAGCTTTAGGTTTACCTAATAGCTGCTCCGGTTTGTATTAAGTGCATGGCTTTGGTAAATTCATTGTCTTTTGTGGGTCTTTACCACGTTGTTAAATTTCTATGTTTAAAAAGACACTTCTAATATACACTACTCACTACTCAGAATAAACAAATTTCCTGATGCAACTTTTTTTCGTTAAATATGCATATACAATGTAGATACACCGCATTATTCATTCCTATTTAGTACTTTTGTTTCATGATCTTACTCTTTTACCGTCTGGTCTAGTTACTAGTTTACTATCTTCTATTCAGGTTACCCTTTTGATGTCTTAGTTAGGATTTTAAACATTAGGTGATAGAGTATCACATTTTGATTTTTCTTGTTTAAATTACTACCTAGCCATTTACATTTATTATAATCTCTCTGCAGAGATGAAATTACTTGAGAGATGTATCCGATGGGGGCAACAAGAGGTTCTGTTTGTGGGATACCCACCCACTCGGTTCACTCAATGCCCACCTTTCTCTCTCTAGATTTTTTAGAGAGGGTACGGACATATATACAAATGAACAACTCAAATGAAGGATTTAGGTTGGTATTTATAGAAGGTTTTAAGGACCGAGATGTTCTAAAAATGTCTTTAACATCTTATCATTTTTTAGTGGGATACAACATGGCATGATCGCGTGAGTTGAGCATACGGTTGTGTGACTCGTTTTGTTCTAAATGATGAGTTGCCGATCGCGACCTTGTTCTTGGACACGCTTGCCTAACATGGGCGTGAGTCCAAGACACGATCGTATCTGAATTCTTCCATTGAGATAGTGCCAATGATGACAATACTATCCATATCTAAACTGAAAGACCCCTTTTCTCGTTTCTTCACATCTACACCTTCCTTCTTTGTCCATTAAGTATTTAAATAGTCGAGGATAAAACTTCACCATCTCCTCTTTTGTATTCGTGTAGCCTGTGAACCTCTTTTGTGGTTTCAACTCATCTCGTTTATGACCCCGAAGTAAAGTATACTTAAATAAATTAAAGATACTTATCATAAACAAGTTTCATTTATGGTTTATAGATGTATTATCAAATATTATTGATTCTTTAAATAATAATTGTTGTCATGTCGTTTGTAGATTATGAGTTTGGGTAGTAAAAACAGTCTCTTATAAAAATACAGGGTAATGATGTGGATGTTACATTCTTGACTCCACGCATATGGAAGCCTCGTGTATCAAGCTTGCCCATTAAATGATAGGTCTGGCTAAATAAACAACGAGATTTACTAAAAAAAAAACAGTTTTCATATGATCGTTTGGTGTCATAGGGTCGTTTTGAATTTTCTATAGGGTCGTTTGGGACTAAACGGTCGTTTGGGTTGTTTTTTTTCAAATATTAAAAAACCACCCCCTAAATTTTTAGAGGTCATCGTCGCGACACGTCACTTCGTTTTGGCCCAAACGACAGTTTGGGTCAAAACGATCGTTTTTATCTTGTTTATTTATCAAAAGTGTTTGTTTATTTATAATCACACTAAATAATAGTTGTTATTATTTGGGATTCTATATTATTCCTATATAATATTTCAGTTTCATAATGAGATTGTTTACGCTCCAAACTATTTTTCAACAAGTCTAATAAGTGTGTGTTTTGTAAGAACATACGTGAATGATAGCATTATAGATGATAATATTTTGACCACATAAACCAAACATCTCGTCACATATATACCTTTCAGATAATTCTCTGTAAGAAAAAAATAAATACAGTTTTATATACATGTAATGTGATGATTGTTAACGATCAATTATTTATTGACTAATATTTTCTTTTAACCACTCTTATTAATAACCTAACACAACCTAACTATGTATTAAAAACTAACCCAATCTAAATCAATTTTTTAATAAATAAATATAGTTTATGATTGCTTTCTTATTTTATCAAAAGTATTCAAAATGATTATTCTATTTCAAAACAGATAAAATTGTTTTATATGACTAGAACTTGATTTGAATTTCAAACCTATCAAAGTTTTAGTAGTTTTTTAAAAATTCCAACAAAATATGATACAAACGATCATTGTTAGAACATATAAATAAAATGTATTACAAAAGGTACCGGGATTAAATATAAGAATATGTTAAAATTATA